>JAWRVF010000972.1:0-128563 GCA_036785485.1 Physcomitrellopsis africana | reverse complement strand
CAATGGATAATGTGTGAAAAGTTGGCTTCATCCACATTTGTGGCAATCATGCCAAAAGCCTTCTTTTCACGCCTTTTAAAGTCCTTCTTCTCCTTAATACTTGCATCTATGCATGGAGGGTCTTCACTTTCATCTACAATGTCCCAAAGGTCCAAAGATGCCAACAAAAGCTCCATTTTCACCTTCCAGTGATAGAAATTGTCACCTCTAAACTTCTCAATCACTCTCAAACCTTCACCCTCACTAGAAGCCATTTCTAAGAAGTAGTGTATCAAAGAATATTGAGAAAAGAAGTTCCTATGTGATCTAAAATCACAAATTTGCACTAGCAGAAACTCAGAATATCCTCTTGTGAACAAAAGAGTGATTTCTCACTCAAAGCACTCTTAAGTGATCTTCTAAAGCTTCTAATCAGTATATGCACTCTTATGAACCTCTCAATCAAGTTCTTTCACTCTTTCAACTCACTATTTAATGAAATGCAGAAGGTTAATGAAACAGTTTCAATAACACATAAAGACACTATCAAGGTCTTTCACAATGGTCTTAAACTCACTATCAAGGAGATAAGAACCCACAAAGCAATGTTAGAGATCTCTAAGCTTACAAATCAGAACCTCCTCTTGTCATAACATAAGCTAAGATCATACAAACTCTAACATTAGCAAACACCATAAGACCTATTCCGCACAACAACAAAGACTTCATAAAACTTCTAAAACTCACAAGCAAATGTGAGTGGGCCCATAACCTGTTAAAGAACTAGAAGTTAGAAGCCACAACACTTAGCATCAGCAAGGTTGCACACAAAGAGAAGTGCGGAATGAGATAGCTCTCACTTCCAACACCCTTTTACATATAAGTAGAGTTCACATCCAAAGTACATAGACTTCATCTACATTCATCTAAAAGCTAGCCGCCTACCGAGACCCTAAATCCAGCCGCCTGTCAAGACCTTAAACCTAACTGCCTGTCAAGACCCTAGCCGCCACTTAATCTCTAGTTGACTTTTGACTATTAGAAACTTATTATGGTTAAACTCCAAGTAACTCTTTCTTAAATTTTAACATTTATAATGAAATTATAATGAAATTGGAGGAAGACAAGCAATTATAGTAGGAGAATTATGAAAGACAATATTATAAGATGTATTCTTGACTACATAGCAATAAACAGATGGAGAGAGCATAGTTGTTTTAGAGTATCTACATGACTTTGCCATTTGATAGTAGTTAATTGTGTGACCCTAATAGTATATTTTATGTATTTAATCTTTCTCCATTGTCGGATGGCATGAACTTCTATCTGAGAATATATTGGATACTTGGCTGTAGAGAGTTTATTTGAAACTTATCAGCTAAATTCTAATAATGATTTGTCCTTAATAAAAAAACAAATGATATAATAATATTACAAAAGAGAAGTTATATAGATAAATCCTCTTATATTCAAGTAGGTTTGTACAAAAAAGGTTCAAATTTGCACAAAAATCCTTCAAAACTTTATTCACCTGCAAGGACTTGTTTCTTCTTGATCTTTAGAATCTAATAATTCTTGATCCAGCTATTTAATTTCTATGAAATTTTCTTCAAAGTGTAGATAATATTCTTAAGTTTTATTAAAAAAAAGAATAAATCACAAATTCGTTTTTAATCGTCTAATATCTAAAAAATCCTAATAGGTGCTTAAAATCCTAACTCAGAGATATCTGAGCACTATTTTCCTTATATCTCACAAATCCAAAATATTAATGCTACAAAAATTTTGCACATAGTCTTGTAATATAACTATATATGCTTCTAAAAATTTTGAATAAAAAATCTATCAAATTGCTTAAGATATAGCTCAAAATATAACCACTAATTAAGCGAGGTCACTTACTACCTTTAGCTTATAAGCATTGGCTTCAACTCCCAATATCTCTTTTATTTTAGCTTAAATTTTATTAAACCATACATAGAAAGTATAGCCAAAAAAGAGTTCTTTTCAATTGCAATTACTAATTGTCTATTGCTCTTTGTACGCTCAAGTTATGCATAAAAGACTAATAGTAGGTATGATTTTGATATCCTAACTTTCAGCGCCTATATCTCTTTCATAAAAAGTCCAAATCATGCAAGATTTGCACCAAAACCATATCCAAAAAACCAAACTTGCTGACCTCAGTCTTTGATATTTGACTATTCTTGAAAAAAAACCCTAATTCCTAATAAACCCTCAAGCAGCCTCCTTGAAGCCCATTGGGCATGATTTTTGGCCAATTAGAATAGAGATTTCTATCATCCATCTCCATTCATTCACATGGATGGCCTAACTACCTCCTTTCATACTAAGAACCCCTTTCTAATCCTTTTTGTTATAAGATTTACATAATATGTATTCTAAATATAAAATAAAAGAAGTAAATTAGATCTTAACAATCACCAATATCTAACAAAGGTGATTTAAGATATACAAAAGTTACTATCAATATAAATCAACTTCAAAATTATTATTAAAAAAAATTAGATTGTATAAAGCTCAATAATGATTTTTTTAGATAAATTCTTTCTAAACTAACAACCTAACCACATCTTGCAAGTAATAAAACCTACTATTGAAGCTTTCATTTAACTATATGATGAATTGTATATTAAATATACATGTATAATTTTTTTACATGGTATCGAACCACAACACGACGCCGTGTTCAAACTCCTCCTATGCAGGTTATTCTAGGTAGTACTAAAAAGATAAGTAAAACAACAAACCACATATGTCAACTATGAAGTATAGTAATAAGATATGAAATTTAATATATATGGATGAGTAAGAAATTATAATTGTTTGATGCTTGAGTTTGGTGTGGCAAATTGGTAGTCAAAGATACAGCATATCAATATACTTTGATTGTGAATAAGAATGTTGTACCGTATCAAGTGTGAGAGTTGAACGGTGAAAGAAAATATTGAAAAGTTGATTCGTTTTGGAAGAGGTTCTTAGTGAGAGTTATTTCAAGTGATTGGAATGTGAAGCAATTGTATGCAATCTACTGAGACAATACAATATTGCCAATTGTTATTGTGAGATTGAAGGAAGACAGAAGATTTCAATAGGAGAATTATGGAGATAATATTACGAAGTGTCTTTTTGATTGTAGAGTAGCAAAACAGATGAAGAGAACAAGATTATTTTAGAACATTTATATGATCCTTAGTCTTTGATGTTTGAAAGCAATTAATTATATAACCCTGACAGTGTATCTCATGCATTTAGTCTTTTCCTATATTTGAATCTCTTTTTATAGATTTATTCTAGATCATATTGGCAGAGTAAGTAAAACGATAAATCACATTTTTCGCGCCATTGTCGAGGAATTGACAATAGTTTTGAGTATTAAGAATTAACTGCCAAATGAATAGTTTTTACATGATATATGAAGCAGTTCAAAAATTAATACCGATTTGAAAGTGAAGCCAAATGTATAATTAGATTAAAGATGGAAAGCAATTTTGAAGATACAATGAAAGATTATGTTTAATAAGAATGAAAACATCGCACTAAAAAAAATACAGCTTTTAAAAAAAAGACAAGAGAAAGCGCAAGCAAGAAATTTATTGCAAGACAAATAAGAATAAAATCTAAAAAAGAAGTATTGATAGAGTGTCACGGGCACAAAATATAGACTAGAAGTTTAAACAAGAAGTTTAAGAAGAACTGGCAGGAACTAGATTAATCAAATGAACACAGAAACAACACCAGAGATGTGAGCTAGAGCTCCAAGAGATGTGTTGTCGAGACTGAAGAACTCTTCAGCCTTGACTCTAATATATATTCCTACCTAGGAAGCTTCTTAAGCAACTTCTACCAACTAGGGAGCTTTTCAAGCAACTTCCACCAATTAGGAAGCTTCTCAAGTAGCTTCCACTAACTAGAGAGCTTCTCAAGCAACTTCTACCAACTAGGAAGATGTTAGAAGGCTCTGAAAGATTCTAGAGAGTTTTGAGAACCTTTTAGAATATTCTAGAAGGTTCTGATAAGTATGTCCTTGATTTCACCTCCTCCTCTAGCTTCGAGGTATCCGAGAAGCTATTTGAGATGTATACTCATGAACGTAGGAAATCAAACATTTGTCGCATAGTCTCTATAATATACTCTAGCTGTCGTTCACAAGACAAATGATTCATGGGCTCTTGTAGCCACCGATTATGACCAACACCTTCCACTTGAGACCATGCCTAAACTTCTGTATCTTCATTGTGGAAACGACCTGAAAATATCACTTTGCCACTACTTGCATGAGTTGGTTCAACTTCAAAGACAATTACAAGTGACCAGCTGCTTGGTATTCTTCAACGTCTTCTTGGCTCTTCTAATTCTTCATCTTGAGGTCGACGCCGTGAGCTACTCGGTTGAGATGGTACCACTAGTACAGTATCTACATTCTCACTAGCCATATCTAAATACACCTTGATATTAGATATTTTAATATTATGAAATACAACAAGTTATATTTTGATAAGACCTGGATCCTTTTTCTATTCATTTCTCCAAAGAAGGCTTCATCTTCACGCTTCGTCAATGACCAATTTTTGGTTTATTAAGATATCGTCGATGGAATTCCCCTACCTTTCGCAATGCATTGGCATGATTTTTGGCTGGTTTCTATGTTCGTTCATTAATATCGTAGCCGTTCCAATGCACAAAATATTATAATTTATTCCATCTTCGTCGTGAATCTAATATCTTTTCCACCTCATATTCTTCGTTGTTTTTAATTTCTATACTAGGTGGCGGATATTGCACTCTTCCAGGAAAAGACGATTTTTGATAAGGCTCTAACAAAGAAACATGAAAGATAGGGTGTACCTTCATAGCAGTTGGTAACTCTAAGCGGTACGCCACAGGATTGATCTACTTCTGGATAACAAATGGTCCCAATCTCCGGTAGTCCAACTTATCACATGGCCGCTTGATCTTAATATTCCGTCGCAGCAGCCATATTTTATCTCTAATTTTGAAATTAGATGATTGATTCCAAAATTTATCCACGAATACTTTATGAGACTCTTGGACTATTTGTAATTGAAGCTTTAATGTGGTTTGAAGCTCTGATAGCTGCTGCACCAATCCTTCAGCTGCTGGGTTGTTATTCGCTGATGGATTCAATAGATCAAGCTTTGGATGATATCCATAGTTGAAAAAGAATGGTATTTTTTGAGTCGACCCATGAAGGGTGTTGTTATATGCAAACTCAGCTAGCGATAGATATGTAGTCCAATCATCTTGCTGATAATTGATATTACATCGTAAATATTGTTTCAAAACTTGATTCACCCATTTCGTTTGGCCGTCAGTTTGAAGATGAAATGCCGAAGAAAGCTTGATGTCCACCTTCAATATCTTAAAAAAAGATCTCCAAAACTTTGATACAAATTGGATTCCTCGATTCGACACGATATCATCTGATTGACCATAATATCGATACACATTATCAAGGAAGAGCCTTGCTGTATCTTTGCTTGACGATGTCTTCTTGCAAGGGATAAAATGTGCCATCTTTGTCAATCAATCCACCACAACAAAGATACTGTCAAATGAATCCAATGGGGGCAGATCTGTAATAAAGTCCATAGAAATTGAAGACCATAGACAACACGGAATAGGCAATGGTTGTAGAAGTCCATAAGAGTGATGCCGAGGATTTTTGGATCTTGAATAAATGTCACAATAGAGGACAAAATCTTTCACATCCTTCCACATTTGGAGCCACCAGAAATCTTGGGATATGAGTTTCAAGGTCTTGTTGAATCCAAAATGTCCCGCAGTTGGAAAGTCATGATGAGATTGAAGGATTCGAAGTCGTGCTGGTCCTTTTGGGATATACAGCCGCTCCTCAAAGTATAAGAGATCTCCTTCAACCTTGAACTTGTTATCATTCATTCGCTGCTTGATATCAAGGGCTATTGAATCTACAATGGTCACAGCACGTACCTGGTTGAAGAAGTCGGCATCTATTGGCACAACAACAATACAAATCCTGAATTATTCTAGCTTTAAGAATGTCGTATACTGTTGATCAAGCGCTGCTTCTCCAACCTTTGGCGCAAGATATGATCTTCTTGATAAGGCATCGGATAATCCTTGCTACTTTTGAGGTCGATAAGTAATAACGAAGTCAAATCTAGATAGTGACATATTCCATTGAGCTTCACGACGGTATAGAATCCGAGCTGATATAAAGTATTCCAAATTCTTGTGATTTGTATATACAATGTCGTGTTGTGGTTCGGCTACTATGTGAAAAAAATTGTACATGTATATTTAATGTACAATTTACTACTTAGCTAAATGAAAGTCATATCAGTGGATTTTATTGGTTATAGGATGTGATTAGGTTGCTAATTTAGAAAAGATCTATTAAAAGGATTATTATTAAGATTTATACGACCTTATTTTCTTTTTAGTGGTGACTTTTGAAATTAATTTTATATTAATAGTAACTTGTATATATCTTAAGTCACTTATGTTAGACATTGGTGATCCTTAAGATCTTATTTACTTCTTTTATTTCATGCTTAAAGCACCAAGTATGTAAATCTTATAAGAAGAAGGATTAGAAAAGGGTTTTTAGTGTAAAAAGGGTAGTTTGGCCATCCATGTGGATGAATAGACGTGGATGATAGAAATCTCTATTCTAATTGGTCAAAAATCATGCCCAATGGGCTTCAAGGAGGCTGCCCGAGGGTTTATTAGGAGTTAGGATTTGTTTTTCAAGAGGAGTCGAACATCAAAGGCTAGGATCATAAAATTTAGGTTTTTGGATCTGATTTAGATGTAAATTTTGTGTGATTTGCACTTTTCATAAAGAAGTTATAGGCGCCCAAAGTTAAGATGTTGATTTTGGACCTACTGTCACTATTAATCAAACTTTGATCTAATCTTAAAAAATTATAAAAGAAGAGTAAATAAATCATACATTAAAATATAAATCCTATTTTATTTCACAAAATTCCAAGTTGCCCAAAACAAACCTGACTTTGCAAAGCTATTACAAAGTCATTTCTTTTCCAAATCACTCAAAATTAACTCCTATACCAAATCTTTTAAGTTTCCTCTCTAATTCCAATCTTCAATTTGCAAAAATCCTCTAGATCCGCCGTAGGCATGCGGTTTTGTGCCTCATGGTCTGATTTCAACCTGAACTTATAACTAGTCCTTTTCGGGTATCTATTTCGAGATTTTTGTGATAAATTTTTCTAAAACCTCTTCTTAATTCCCTCTTATATATGCCTATATTATTTTATTTTCCAATCTACTTTGTATTGCCTTACTTATGGTCCTACAAAGTAAATAGAAGCTCATTTGTAAAAAAGGCAGCATTAACACTCATTAGTATTACTCCCTTTTTATTATTATCTATTTTTTTAAGTTAATTTGCTACAATATTTTGAACTAAGATCTTCTATAATATACTATTTTTACACTCTTTTACCTAATAGTTGCATTACATCATAACAACTTCGTCTGTTAGATCCCATTATAATTGACTTATCAATGCTTCTTCATCCCAATTGATGTCGCATGCTAATTGCTTGAAATCTGATGCATAGACTGATACAGAGTAAGTCTCTTGTTGTAGTGATTGAATTTTTGTTGTAGCCCATTGAGCCTTGTTATACTCGCCAAATGCTTCCGCAAATGCCTCCAAAAAAGTCTCAAAGTTGTTCAAAATTGGTGATCCTTTTTCAAATAGGGGAGCAAACCACAATAGAGCTTGTCCCGTAAGCAAAGTTCCAACCAATCCAATGCGTGATTCCTCCGTCGGATAATATTCAAATTATAGAGCTGTTATTAACTTGATTTGATTGACAAAACCTTGAAACTTGGTGCGTGTGCCATTAAACTTGTTTGGAAGGCTAATTCGAGGCTCCTTTCATTGTGGAAGCAATGGTTCTCATTGAACCATAGGTAAAGCTGCTTCTTCTGGTGCAGAAGCTCGAAGCTGATGAAGCCCAGATTGTGCTATTTCGGATGTTCCATCATTATGAAGTCTTGCAAAGACTACTTCCATTACTATAGTTCTCTGTGATAACGTAGCAAGAGCATTCATAATGGCATCCATCTTGGACTCCAAACTTTCACTCATATTAATGTCTTGACCTCCAACCATTGTAAGAAAAAAGAAGTAATTGTTTCTACAAGGAAGAAATATTGGTTTTGAAGAGGATACTTTGCATCCTCTAAAACACCTTAAGACCTTCAAGAAGAGGGATAATTCATTCTCTTTAAGAAGAATAAGACTCCAATATTATGACGGACAAGATATAAGTTTAGAGGAGGGTAATCCGCAACCTCTAAAATACTAGTGTATCTTCAAGAAGAGGGATAATCTACACTCCAACAAGAAGGAACTAGCTCTGATATCTAAAATGAGAGTAGTCTTGACAAACTGTCATGGACACAAAATATAGATTAGAAGTTTAAACAAGAAGTTCAAGAAGAACTGGCAGGAATTGGATTAATCAAATGAGTACAGAAACAACACCAGAGAGGTGAGCTAGAGCTCCAAGAGATGTGTTGTCGAGACTGAAGAACTCTTCAGCCTCAACTCAAATATATATTCCTATCTAGGAAGCTTCTCAAGTAGCTTCGACCAACTAGGAAGCTTCTCAAGCAGCTTCCACCAACTAGGGAGCTTCTCAAGCAATTTGTACTAACTAAGAAGCTTCTCAAGCAACTTCTACCAACTAGGAAGATGTTAGAAGGCTCTGGAAGATTTTAGAGAGTTTTAGAAACCTTCTAGAATATTTTAGAAGGTTTTGATAAGTATGTCCTTGACATAGAGTTGAATTAAACCATGGTTGCATACTTGTGAGCACATTCGAGCATATTCAGAACACAAGAGATCTTTAATATTTTAGACATATATATTATTAAAGAAATTGCTAAGAATACTTGTCGGTAATTTGGCAAATAGTCTAGCATATTATTTGAGTCTATTAACCCAAAGAGAACATGGCACAGAAGAATTGGATACTCCATTTGGTACTTTTTCAATAGTGGATACAATCGATTCTAGCAAGACTCGTTCTTTAGAATGGCATGAATTGCTTGCCAATGAGAACTAATTTAACATGTTTCAAAATCCGTCATATTCACTTCAACTTCAACCAATAAAATTATTTGCAGATAATAATAATAAATTGTAGAAGCCTAAAAGTCTGGAAAAGATAATTGGAGAAGATAATGTTTATTTTAATAAAGAATTGAGTGGAACATTGTCATCTTTAATAGCGGCAAGGAGACCAGCAGTTCCTATTGCAGTCCAAATGGGTGTGGTGGGCGTTCGTTCAACTTGCGTAGTTCTATTACTTTTAGAGGTTTGCTAGGAGCAGACTTAGATCAACATTTGTGTTAATTCCTAACTATATGTATAGCCAATAATAGTAGAACTAAAGATATTTGGTTGAGATGGCTGCCAACAAGCTTGAAAGATACGATATTTGAATGATATAATCACCAACCCATGGATAAATTTCCTAATTGGGAGGCATTAAAAAATATATTTTTAATCCATTTTCGACCAATTGGATTTGAAGAACATCTCAGGGAAAGATTAATGAATAGTAGAATGGTACCAGGAAAAGTGATGCTATCATACTATAGCTGAGTAGCAGATATCCTTTGTAAATGGTCAAATAACCAAATGCCAGAGTTGTTTGTTTTGTTTATATTTATTAACAGACTATATCCACTAGAATTGAAAATATTTGTGAAAGAAGTCCAACCTGTCACTATTGCTTTGTCACTTGATCGAGCTAAGGTATGAAAAAAGTGTCATTATGATCAATTCTTAATCACCGAAGCCACGATAATTTTATCATAGGGAATTTATCAAATGTCAAGCTAGAATAAAACAGTAGGCAGTTATCCAAGAATGATTGATTACAATGCAAATCCTAATACTAATCTATAAAGAATAATTAATGCTCTCCTATTACAAGTAGTCCCACCAACAATAATAGTTCCATATTCTCCATACTCACCATATTAAAATTCCATACCTACAAAAGAGTTATCTAATGAACTAGTATTGGAGGTTTCGAATGAGGCTTTATTATTAACATTGACAAAGAAGATGGACAAATTGGCTGTTAATCTGACAATGGATAAAATATAGTACGACAAATTCTTGGAATTTACAAAAGCAACAATAATTTTTTAATCAGATTATGATTCCACTGACTGCATGGGATATTATTCAAGTCCAGACATGAAATAGGTTTGGCTAGAGTGGAAATTGTTCAAATAAACAAAATAGAAATTGTTCAAGTAAATAAAATAGAAATTGTTCAAGTAAACAAAATAGAAATTTTTCTAATTTTTAAAATTCAATATATAACTAAGAATATGGATCCAATTCTTAAGGTATTGTACAAAATTAGCAACGATATTTTTAATATCTATCCATTCACAAATAAATTTCAGATTCTATGATACCAATTGATTAGCCGGGTTCATTTATCCATCCAACCTGGAATAAGCCCAGCCAATATATACTAGTAGAAACATCTAATATCCTTGAAGATGTCAAAAAAAACCACTTCGATATTACCACTGTCGAGAAGTAAATACATCCATATATAGAAACCTAACTTAACTATCTTTTCTTCAAAATTTTATAAAGTTCTTTCTTTCTTCTTACCAATCTAAGTTTTTATATAGTTTAGGAAAAATTTCTCACTTTCTTTCTTTTTCTTTGGTTAAATTTTTATCTTATCTTTAATCTTAACTTTAACTTTGATCTAGCCTTGAAACTTTCTTTTATTTCTTTTATTTTTTTTTCAATCTTAGATTTTAATAGATTCAGGGTTATATTTGTAGATATAAGGAGTTTTGACTTTGAGGTTGAATTTAGGATTTACCAAGGATAAATAGTAGATTTGGATGTCAATAGTCGGCTACCATTAATAGTGCTGACTTGGAGGATTAGATTTGGGGTTTTTATAACTTTAAACTACTAATTGTTGACTTGGACTTTGAAGACCTTGGCTGCGACTTCTTTGACGAGCTTGGAGGGGAAGAAGACGGGGTTTTTTAGCAAATGCAGAGAGGTATTCAAAGAGAGCTTCTTCTTGGCATGAGTTTAGGTAGTAGAAACGCAGGATTCGGAGCTTAGATGAGAGAGATATGCTTGTTTGAACTTAGACTACTAATATGACACCTACTGTCACTTTTCCAGGTATATTAGAAGTTTTAAGATACTAGCAAGAAATCAAAAAGTTGGATTAAAAACTAGACTTCAAGTTGTACATTTTACGTTCAAGAATTGATAGAAATGAGTTTAAAATGAGTAAGTTATGGCTAGTTAAACCCAGCAAACTAAACTGGGGTTTTGAAGAAGTTAGATAAATAGAAGGATTTGCTTTAAGCTAGAACTTGAGTTTCAAGAAGAATTTGAAGCTCATTTTTTGTGTACATATTACTTATACTATAAAGAGTCTATGTCTAGAATCTCATATCAATTGAGACTTTGATTAGGGAGTAATGGCAAATTTGTTCTCAGGTGTCTAGGGTTTTGACTTTTAAAAGTACCTTCCAAGGATTTGGTGATATCTAACGATCAGCAATGATTTCATAGCTCAAAATTTATGTAACAATGGTCAAAGGTATGAGATATGTTTTCCCAAATTTTGGGCTTATTTAAACAGCTAGATCTTAAATTATGAATTTTCAAGTTTCAGGTTGAGATTTGACTTTCAAAAGTATTTGCTAAGGATTTGATGATATCTAATGATCAGCAATGAATTTATAGCTCAAAATTGATGTGACAATGGTCAAAGGTATGAATTATGTTTTCCCAAATTTTGAGCTTATTTGAATAGTTGGATCTTAAATTATGAATTTTCAAGTTTCTGGTTTGATTTTACTTATATAATTACTTACTAATATTTTGATGATATCTGGTGATCGGTAATGAATTCACGGTTGAAAATTTTTGTGAAGATGACTAAAGAAGTGAACTCTATGCTTCCAAAATTTGAACTTATATAAGTGATTGGATTTTGATTTATAAATTTCCAAGCTTCTAGTTTGTTGATTTATTATACGCATGGTTTTGTGACTATAAAAGAAAAATTTAAGAAAGTTTGTGCATATTGGATCCAACTTGATTGTAAAGAGAAACCTTGCGTCTACCTGAAGCGGACTTTTGCCACGACACCGCTACAGACAATTAGGACATTATGCTAGTGAATGTCCCAATCCAAGAGTTAGTGATAAATATGCTCTAGTCTGTGGAAATTATAAGCAATTGGAACATACATATCAGCAATGCAATGCTCCGTTTAATTTTAAAAATTGAGAACTGCATATCTAGCTGTAAAATAAGATAGAAGATAATAATCGAGATTCACAAGATTCTCTAATAAATTAGATAGAATACGTCCATGCAGTACTTATCTAGGCTCAACAAAAAGAAAAAGATTCCATTCCACAAGTAGGAGCATCAATTGCGAAGGACCAATTTAATTCAATGGTAGGAACTCTAAATCCAATACCAATACCAAAGATATTACCAACGTTGGGACCTAATCCATTTGTGCAACTCAATGATGTCTCTAGTCCTAAGATATTGGTTCAACCTAAATGAGTACCAATATTTGCAAAGTTCTAAGAGCCATCTTATCTATTCGAAGATCCTCTCATAGATACAAATTTCAACAAAGTTCATTCAGCAATTCCAGATTTGAATTTTATTAGTAAATTATCTCAATTATTTCAATTATTTCTATTATTTTTTGATTATAGAATTCTATATTATCATATTTAATTTTATTAGATCGGCCGTGGCTATATCAAGCCAAAATTAGGAACAATTGGAACTGTGGAACGTTGACCATTGGAAAGGATAGAGATAAGATTGTTTTACAGATGTATCCAATTCAATATCATGGAGAATTTTAAATTCTGAGTTCAAAGGCGACATCAAATGATGAGGGTCAATTTGATACAGAGTATGATAAAATTATCAATTTAATGCAAGTTGTTGATGGCCCAATTCACATATAGAAGCAAGGCATGTTACACCAATATGGAAGACCTAAAGAATATTTAATATATCTGAAGGACATAGCAAATTCTGATCATGCTATCGGCAATTGGATGAATAATCTTGGGATCAATGAAGTTAGTACATTAGAACTAGAATTGGATAGTTCCAATGTGTTAGATCATATGAAGGATTCAGAGCAAGAGAGGAAAATTAAAGCAGAGGTTGTTGCAGAACCTATGTGCCAATCCATTAATTTAAGCACCAATGAAACATCATAGATTATTAAAATATATACTAATATTGCAGATATAGAACTAAGAAATTGGAAAGATTTCTTCCTAAGTCATAAATCTGCTTTTGCTTGGTCGTATGTAGATTTAAAAGATATTCTTGCTGAAATTTGTGAGCATTGAATTATTTTAGAAGAGGATGCTATACCAATTTGTCAAAGACAATTCTGCCTTAATCCAAAATATTCTTTCATGATAAAAGAAGAAGTAGATATATTTTTAGATATGGGCTTTATATATCTAGTACCATATAATGAATGGATTTTATCAATTGAGATAGTACTGAAGAAGAATGAAAAAATCCAAATATGTCAAGACTTCCATAAAGTAAACATGGCTACCAAGAAGGATTATTTTCTTTTATCTTTTATGAATAGTATTTTAGACATAATAGCCAAGCATAAATATTATTCTTTTTTGGATGGATTTTTGGATTACAATCAAATTAAAATTATATTAGAAGATCAATGAAAAACTATTTTTACTATAGACTAGGATACAAAATTATTTGTAATTTTGTAATTGTATCGTACTGCATATAAAGTGACTACCAATTCGACACTATTCTAATTGGTGTATGGACAAGAGGCAATATTACCAATTGAATTGAAAGTTCACAGTTTAAGAATTGCACTAAATGAATATCTTGGTGACAAGGAGTTCCTTCAATATTGATTAGCACAATTAGACAAATTGTATGAAGTTCGGGTTATGGCTCTTTTGACCATGAAAGCTACACAATATTGTTGTAAGAGCTATTATGATAGTAAATTACATCCCAAATTGTTTTTGTCCAATGATCTAGTGCTTCTTTATGATAGCCAATTTTATAATTTTCTGAGAAAATTTTAAGCCCGTTGTCGTATAACCTATTGTCTTATTTGGAAATGCACCGGACACCTGGTTGTAGAAGGTGAAGTTGTAGTTTACATATATCAATGACCCTTAACAAGTGTTGTCCGTATATAAAAAGTATCATTTGAATATCATATAAAGAATGCTTAAATCAATGAAAAGTGCTTAAAAACATTCTTCTTGATAACTTCTCTCACATATAAACTCTAATTATTTATTACTTGTTACAATCAAGCAACTAAGAGTCTCTTTACAAGTCTTAACCTCAATCAATGAAATTCAATAAGCTCTGATTTTTAATCCAACTATCAACTTAGTGTGAAACTTTGCATATAAATGCAAATATAAGCCTTCTATATGCTCAAAAAGTTTCAACCAACCCAACTTACAGATTGTAGAAAATTGACCAAAATCTACACTGATGTCACTTGGTCACCGGCTTGAAAGTTAATGCAAAAATCCTAGTAACAATTTCTCTTTTTATAACTATTAACTTCAGCTAAAATTTAGTGTGTAGTTCTATCTTCAAGTCTTCCAACACTTTTCTAATTTTCTCCTTGATGCAACTAATAGATCTTAAGATATTGTACAAATCCCAATCAATTTTAAACTATCAATTTTTGGTACCTCTTTGTATTAAAGACTAAATAAATTCCAAATGCACTATTAGATTGCCACAATTTTTTATTCAATCCTAGTGCACTTAATCAATCACATACTATGAAATTTTCAACTATGGATGTTATATCAATTGTACGGAATAGCTACAAGTGCTAGCTCTAATTTTATTACATAAAAACACAATCTCCTATACAAACCTTGACTTTGAACTGTAATTGCTAAGTCTTTCAAAATCCTATGGCTACAAACTTAATATTTTTAAAATGGGCTTCAAGCTAGCTCTCTAATTATAGTCACCAATCTCCAAATATCTTGACTTCGTGCCCTTGGTGGTCATTTTTGTGGCTAGAGGTCCTATTTCCACCCTATCTCATACATAGTTGACCCTCAGATATCAATCCAACTATTTCTAAGGATTTTTAACCTTAATCCTATTTTTAATTTAATCCTAATATCAACCATATTAATTATTTATCTTTATTATTCTATTTTTATTAACTTATGGCTTTTCAAAAGTAATAATAGAATTTGTATAATCTAGAAAAAAAATTTAATAACTAATTTTTATCTATTAGCTATTAAATTAAGAAAATAATCTAAGAGGCTTTTATAAATCTTTTCTTAAGTATCTTAAATTCCTATTGAACCAAGATAATCAAATATTAAGTATAAATTATTCTTATCTATACTTTTCACTATATAAACGTGTTACAACATAACATCCACTTCCTCTGAACCTGCACATCTTCCTATATGAGCCAAATGAAGCATATGTCATAGTTGACATCATACCATCTCTTCATTTTCTACACCAAGTTCTTCTTCATCATCCATTTCAATATAATTATCTTCTTTAGAATCATTGATATCTTCAATATGATCCTCCATATTTATTTTTCCATCTCGTCTTTTGAAAACTTTTATTCGCTTTCAAGCAATAGATATCTTCAATCTTGTACCATCCAATTCCTTCAATGAAGATAAGATATTATCATATACTATTACCACTACATATGGTCCAAACCAATATTTTAAAAACTTCTATAAGATATTATACTCGTTATCCAAACTATTGTCTTAAACAAGTACCCAATCACCTTCTTCAATTGCTCTAGGCCTCAAGCAATGTTATTTATCAAACCAAACCTTATTCTTTAGCCTTTTCTCTTGTAATTGTTTTAATACTAATTCCACATCTTTTGATCTTTGTTCAAGTTGTCAAATTCTAATAGCCAATAACTCTTTTTTTGTTAATCCATCTTTCCAAAGTAGCATACTCTAAGTTGGCACATTTTTTTTAATTGGCATAATAGGTTTTTGACTTGTCATTAGTTCTACTAGTATACATCTTGTTACTAAACTATAGATTGTTTGATCAGCCCATAATGCATAATATAAAAATTGAGGCCATTCTTTTATTCTTCCATTACAAGCTTTAACCAAGGCTTTCACAATTGGTAGGTGTCCACGTTCACTCTTTGCATTCCCCTCTAGATTATAAGCATTAATCAATGATAGTTTGATTCTGCATCTTTTAAAGAATTCACAAGCTTTATGTGCATCCAATTCTTTACAATCTGCAGTGATCTTTCCCACACATCCATAATAACAAATAATATCTTCAAATAAAAATCTACAGATTCCTTCTATAGACTTTGTTCTTAATGCCTTGCCTTCCACTTGGTTTGATAAATCTTCATGAGCTAAAATTAAACACCTCATTTATCATAACTCTATTGGTATAATAATCAAATCCACAATCTATTTAAAATAAATAGCTAAAGGATATGTTGAATGCAGACTATCTCGATGACATATATTTGAATACATTTGATAAATTATATAAGATTCTACAAATAAAGCCACATCTTGATACATATTTTTGCACCAGTAATATTCTTTTAATTTAGCAAAGGTAATCCAAATTCCTCTATACCCTATCTATAGACTTTTATGAAATTCCTTAAGTAGTTTTTGTTGATCTTTTTTAATACCTACTACTCGCTGCGGCATTGCAATATTGGATTTTGGCCTCTTCCACAAAAATCTCCTTATAATATGAACTTCTATGCCTTTTTTTTGATTTTTTTGAATTTTTCAATAGACCAATCAATATGCTTGGTTAATATATTCAAATAATATCCTATATCTAATAACTCTCTTTTATGATTTTCTTCATGAAATAACTTAACTTCCTTGTTCAATTGTGAAATTGAATAAAATTTTGTATCCACATCATCAACATTTTCAATCATCTCATCTTTTCTATCATATCTTGCTTGAAATAGTATATCTGCTACCAGATTGTCTTTTCCTATAACATGTCTAAACTTCAAATTTAATGACTTGATATAAGCAATCTACCTCAACATTGCAATATCCAATGTTATATAATTAATAATCATCCCAAGAAAAGGCAAACAATTTGTTTCAATCACCACCATTGTCCCAATTAAGTAATCTTTTTTAGCTTTCATAGTTGAAACAACTCCATATAATTTCCTTTTCACTTATGAATATATACGTTGGCGAGTATTTAAAATATTTGTTCTAAATCAAACTTCAAATTTGTATCTATTTGAATCATCTTAACCAACAGTCCATCCAATAGCAATTAGATTAGTATCTATTGTAAGAATCACTAGTCTATTGCACTTATAATCAACTTTTCTTAACACTAGAGGTGATGTCAATAAATTCTTCAATCTCTGCATTGCTTTGATATACTTTTTTTTCATTTAAATTGATAATCTTTGCGTAATAATTCATACAATGGATCTGCTATGTGAGTATAGTAAAGAATCCAAATATGATAAAATATACATACATCCAAAAACCTTTGCATCTCTGTTAAAAAATTGCAATCTTCTTTTATTCTCCCAATTGCATCAACTTTGATTGGATCCAATTTCCTTCTTTAAAATCTAGATAAATATCCAACAATTACAACTTCTTGTACTCCAAACATAGACTTTATATCTGATAATATACGATGAACTTCTTCAAGCCAAATTAATATCTTTTCACAATCTTGTATACAATCAATAACATACTTATGACACCCTCTTTTATCTAAAGTTTCATCCTTCTCTTCTTCTTTACATCCTTTTATAGGAACATCATCTAAAAAAAGTATAGTCTTTTCAGGAATAAAATCTCTTAAGACCTTATTCATCTCGCTCATCATATGTGCAATTGAGTTACTAGCACTTTGAGGAAGAATATACATTCTAACTAGTCCCAATAGTATTTTCATTATTGTCATATCTCTACTTTCCATTACAAGTTGAAATTGGTCATAGCTCGAATATAAATCACCCATCAAATAGATTGCTCTTTTTGCAAATGCTTTAGCAAATTCATCCACTATTGATCCAATTTCCGCATTCTTGACAGTCACTGTATTCATTAGTTGCATATCTTGAATAAATCATAATGATCCATTTTTCTTAGGCACTGTAAACCATTGATTAGAATATGATGCAAAAGAGGGCTCTAAAATCTTCATCTTCATCTTTTCTTTCAATAATTCCATTAAATTTGGCAAATGTGTCCTTGGTATTGGAATTGGCCTCAAATTTCAAGGTACATGCGATATAGTAAAAATAACCATAGGAGTCATAACATTTGGATTTACACATCCAATTTCATGAGATTCAAAGACAAATGATTTACCTTATTTTGATAACATCTCTTTGAAGTACTCAATTTTCCTTGGCAATAAGGAACCATCAGTTCTAATCTTCAATTCTTCTGGCAAAGATTTGGTAATAGGTTTCACCTTCTTGTCTACTGTTTTATATTTTGTTTCAACTATAATCTCTGGTGCTTGAAAAGATTTAAGTATAGAGTAAATTTCTCTAGAATGAATTTACACAACCTTATCATCATCCTTTATTCCAATTAATGTAATTATTTTTAAAGAATCATCCAATCTATTTTTCTCATAAATATTAGAAATCCTTTCATCATCTTCTAATATATCCAATTTATATAATTTCTTTTCAATATCACACAGATTTTTTTTTTTTTTTTTTTTTTATTTATTTTTTTTAATCTATAATTTTTATATATATAGTACTTCTATTTTCAAAAATATCAATAAAACTTGTATCAAAGGTATCTACATCTCATAAAAGTACCTCCTCTTCTATACTTCCATAATCTTCCTTTATAGTGGTATTTCTCAAAGATCCGTAAATTCTTCAACAACTCTTTGTAATAATTTCTCTCTCAATTTGTCTTGATTGCGTTCATGATTTGGAGGAATAGTCAAAAATTGTATTGCCCTTTTCCCAACTTCACTACAAATCTATATATAAGCTGATCCATCATTAAATATTTTTGTTTCCATCGGAGTTGCAATAATATACGGTTGTCCCAATATAAGAGGATAAGTTGTTGCATCTTGAACAAAAAAATTTTGCTCTATTATGATATCACCAATTTGAATCTTCATATCTAAATAAGCACCATACAATTCACCTTAAGTATTATTAGCTATCCATATTATCCATCCATGCTCCATATCAATTGACCACTTATATTTCATATAAAGATCTTTAGACATAAGATTTATTTCTGAACCATGATCAATTAAAATAACAATTGGATCATCCATATCTCTAATCTTTATTAATGCCTCTGTAGTTGCTCTGGCCCAATGCTTTCAAGTATAATGACTCAAAATTTCTTTCTCTTTATCACTTGGATTATTAAAATGTGCTTTTTGATTATAACTCCTTCTTCCACTTGTTGATTGTTTGCAATAATTGCAAAATTTATTTTCTTCATCCTCACATACATGTACATCAATAATATGATTTGATCTAGTTTTATCCATTAATTGCCTTTTTTGCTTAATACTATCAATAATGACATCATTAAATTCTATCTTTGCAATATCCAATATTTTCTTCAATGTAAATTCGACTTTAGTATTGAGTACACGTTCTTTAAACACCCCCTTTAAATCTATTGCTGCTTCAATATCAGAGAGAAGTTTGTAAGCCGTTGTCCTGATGTAACATGACTATTAGGTGAAAGAGTGTAGAAATAGTATATTATAGAAGATCTTAGTTCAAAATATTGTAGCAAATTATCTTAGAAAAATAGATAATAGTAAAAAGGGAATAATACTAATGAGTGTTAATATTGCTCTTTTTACAAATGAGCTTCTATTTACTTTGTAGGGCCATAAGTAAGGCAAAACAAAGTAGATTGGAAAATAAAATAATATAGGCATATATAAGAGAGAGTTAAAAAGACGTTTCAGAAAAATTTACTACAAAAATCTCGAAACAGATACCCAAAAAGGACAAATTATGAGTTCGGGTTGAAATCAGACCCTGAGGCACAATACCGCATGCCTACGGCGGATCTAGGGGGTTTTTGCAAATTAGAGATTGGAATTAGAGAGTGAACTTAAGAGGTTTGGTATAGGAGTTAGTTTTGAGTGATTTGGAGAAGAAATGACTTTGTAATAGCTTTGCAAAGTCAAGCTTGTTTTGGGCAGCTTGGGATTTTGTGAAATAAAATAGGGTTAATGTTTTAGGCAATTCCAAAAGTTTTGCAATAGATCCATGGCAGAAAATTTGTGGGTTTTTGGGTATTGTTGTTCTTAATGTATATTGTAAATTTGAGCTGAATCTAATAGTTTAATTATATGTAATTGGAGTTTAAGTGGGTCAAGGTCTCGGAAATTAAGTTTTGAGGGTCAATCAGGGTTTTTGAGATCTTGAGCAATCTGCTAGTTGGATTGGAGTAAACTTTGTTTTTATGAATAGTAGACTTGTTTTCCTATACACATGAGTGATTTGAGACTGATTGAACAGTGAACAAGGAAGAAATCAACACTGGAAGATCAGCATCAAGGTTGGAGAAGGAGGCCAGCCAACACCCAAGAAGGTTTTAGGATTTTTCTTCCATTTGGTAAGTTCGATTTCCTTCAAATTTACTATGCTTGTTGCTGACTAAGAGATTGAAAGGTGTACAAAGTTTTAAGTAAGATCAACGGTCTAATCAATAGATATTGAGGTTCTAATTTTTTCTAGGGTTGATTTGAATTGGTTAGAATTTGGTTTAAGATTTGTTTAGGGTTTGGTTTAGAATTTAGGGTTTGTTTAGGGTTTTTTTTAGGGTTTAGGATTAGATTTAAGATTTGGGATTTGATTTAAGATTTGGGATTTGATTTAAGATTTAGGATTTAATGAGGGTTTGACTTAAGATTTGACTTAGGTTTTGACTAGGATTTGATTAGGATTTGACTGGGATTTGACTAAGGTTTGACTTAAGATTTGACTTAGGATTTGATCTATGGTTTGAATAGGATTTGACCTAGGATTTGATTTAAGGTTTGACTTAGATTTTGACTAGGATTTGATTAGGATTTGATTAGGATTTGACCAAGGTATGACTTAAGATTTTAAAATTTCTATTTTTAATATTTTCTAAATTTATTATTTTATATGTTATTTTCTTTTATGATTAATGTATGATTCATTTACTCTTCTTTTGTAATTTCTTTAAGATAAGATCAAAGTTTGATTTATATTGTTAAGGTTTAATAGAAGTTGTTTAAGATTCTATTAGAGTTATTAGGATCTTATTATTGTGTATTTTCCTTTTATCTTCCACAGCCAGGTGCCTGAAGCATTCTCGAGCAAATTTGCATGTATTACGATACCATTGACTTACTTTTTTTTCCTAAGTCCTTTGATTTTTTCTTTGAAGATATTGAAGCATCCTTTATTGGTAATTCTTGTGAAGCCATCTCACAAGCCTTATCTCTTCAAGTTTGCCTCTTGGAAGAGTTTTCTTCTCTTGTGTCATTAAAATCCTATCTTTTCTTTTCTTCTATTAAGACTTCATATTGACTCTTAGCAATATAAGCATGCACAAGATCCTTCCAATCTGTAGTTCCACAAATTATTGCAGCAATTTTTAATAAAGCTTTTTGTGGCATCTTCTTTTTATATATTGTAGAAATGGCAGAAGACCAAATCCAACTTGGTTCAATATTTCTAGAAAAAACTTGTTTGCCATTATCATCCATCCTAGTACCAAAACTATCAACTTCCATTATTACAATTCCATTTGCTGCCAAATAATCTTTAATCAATGCTTTCATACCTCTCTTTTCAAAGTTAGTTTGGAAAAAATCACTAGTATCTTTTAATGCAACTTTTCCATTTTTTCAAAAAATAATGCTTTCGTAGACCATTTCATTAAATTCACCACAATCCTTTCCAAAATGAAAATCATCATCACACCAAATACACCTTTGCATATATCTTTGTTTAAAAGTGGTTTTTTAATTCATTACAAAAGTCTTCTTGTCAAGCCTTACAATTTTAATTTGAAGATCTCGCATCCTACGTATAAGTTCTTTGATTATTGCTTTGATTGCCAAAGCCTCCTTGCAATTATTTCTTTGTTGTTGTTGCATAAATAATATAAATGCTTGAAACATATTTGGAGTGTTTGGATCCAAACACATATCTTGTCCACTAAAAAAAAATCCACTTGAAGCTCCACTTGAAGCTCCATCAAAAACTCCAAAATCTACCTTCTTGCTTTCTTGCACCATTAATTCCAAATAACCAAAATAAACTCCAATATCTTTCACTCCAAACTTTCACATTGGATTCACCACTTATATTGTATAATGTGTTGTCCTATTTGAAAATGCACTGGGCACCTGAATGTGGAGGATGAAGTTGTAGTTCACATATACCAATGACCATTAACAAGTATTGTCTATATACAAAAAGTATGAATTGAATATCATGTCAAGAGTGCTTGAATGAATGCGAAGTGCTTAAAAATACTCTTCTTGATAACTTCTCCTACGTATAAACTCTAATTGCTTATTACTTGTTACAATCAAAGCAACTAAGAATCTCTGTATAAGTCTTAACCTCAATCAATGAAATTCAATAAGCTGTGATTTTTAATCTTGCTATCAACTTAGTATGAAACTATTTTTGAGTGATAACCATGTAGCTTCTTCACTCCTTTCATAGTTGGGGCAGGCTTTTTCATAGTTTTTGTGGCCAGCTGCTCTTTTGATTCTAATCGTCCTACTCTCTATTAGGATACAAAAATTGCAATAACATCATCTCTAAGAAAATTCTTACATCATGATGATGCCATCCAATCTGTCTATTATCTTTTGATTACAAATTATAGAGATTCACTATAATATGACAAACTGGCCTATGCAATGCTATATCTCTAAGTAGCATCAATCTTGATACTTGCCATCTTTACATCTAATTGCAATCTACCACATTCGCCTACATTCTTGTCCCTCCATTGCTTCACCTTCTGTGAGTCATCAAATTGACTCATTAGTTGTTTTAGGACAAAAAAAGGTATTTAAGTACCAAAATTATAATTATTAGATGAAGATGTATTTAGAAGATGCTAAATAAAAGAGAATAGTATTAGTAGAGAAGAAATGGAGTCTTAGTAAGTCTTGGAGGCAATTATCTTAGTTGATTTAGTAATTTTTTTTATTTGTAAGAATTAGTATTTAATTATGGAGACTAATGTCTATATTGGCCTTCTATCTTTATTTACCATTTATTAAATATATAAATATTATTTAATAAATAGAAGAAGCATGAAAAAGAAATTTCATGTCTTTTTAGTTATTTATGTAAAAAAATAGGATTTTTAGTAGATTTAAATTGATTTTATTATTATAAAAAATCACCAAGATAGAATAAAATAATTTTAAATTGATATTATCACTTTAAAAATATTATAAGAATTTTTAGAATTTATTTAGAATTTATTTAGAATTTATTTAGAAATTTTTAGAAGAATTTTTAAGACTTTGGTAATAAAAAATTGTTAGATGAAAATACAGTGAAAAAATTGTGACAAGTTTTATAATGTACAATTATTCAATTGCACATATTTTACTTGTATTGTATAATTCTTCTCCTTCATTGTTGTTTATTGTTCTTTATACTTCATACCACAATTTATAAGCAACTCTTAATTGAAGCCACCTTATATTTTTGATTGAAGAGTGAATTTTATCCTCACATCTTCTACGAATCCAATTATCGACATTGCACCATATGATGCCATGATGAGTACCAAATCCAATCAAATCTCCAATAGAAATAATCAAATCAAGAAAATCCTAGCCTTTTTAAATACTTTCCAAACCTCCAATTCTAGATTTTCTTCCTTCTATACACCACATGAAATCAATCAATTCATCGAGGGATATGATATAAGGGTGGAAGCCTTCCTCTCATTCTACTAACTGATTTTGTCATTGCTGCCACTACTACCATTTCTTCTCATGCGTTGTCATGGTAGAGAGAATTTGCCTCAAGAAAGTGCTGGGCTTCTGGTTGCTACTAATTACTCAATCAAGATCCAAGTATAATAAAATCCCCCAAATTTATATAAAATATTTCTTCATAGGGATATTACATCCAATACATAAGCCTTATTTTTTCAAACCTCTCAAAACATAACAAATGCTCTAAAACCCTCATTCACCCGTAGTAGGGGAATTTTTCTTGAACTTCATCAACCTATAACTCTTAATCTAATCGTTCAAATTTACTAAAATTTCACATGAAGTATTGATGTGCTTTTAACAATTAGCACAACAAGTTTCAACTATTGATTGTTTATTGATCTTTAGACATCGTAAAAACCCTAGGAATAGTTTCAAACCCTTGTTTACAAATACCTGTGTACTAAATTCTTCATATCTCACAAATCCAATGTCCAAATGCTATGAAACTTTGATGTATAGCTTTTTAGCATAATAATATACCTTCTTGGAAAATTTGAGACTAAAATTCATCCAAAAACTCAAGATATGATAAACCCCATCACTATCAATAAAACGGCCTACTTACTGCCTTGGAATTTGATCTGCTGTCTTTGACTCTCAATATCTCCTTCTTCAAAATTCTAATTGTAGTAATTCTTCTACATCAAATGTAGAACTTGAAATCACCTCTCTAGTCGCACCTCCCAATCTCCAAAAGCTTTCATACAACTTCAATCTTTAAAAGAGTGATAGTAGATACAATTTGTATATCCTAATTTCAAGCACCTACTCCTCCTTCATTAAAACTCCAAATCCCTTGATTTTTACACCAAAATTGTAGCCCAAAAAACAAGCTTTTTAATCCTAGTCTCTGATTTTCTAATCCTCCTTGAAGTTGCCGAAATCCTTGTTAAGGTCATGGATAGCCTCGTCAAAGCCCATTTGACCAATAGGGATGAAATTCTCTATTCCTTGCCTTCATCTGACCATGCCTTCATTTCATCCCTCCCAATTCGCCTCCTATTAGCTTATATTTTCATCCTTAGGCTTCCACCTTCTCTCAAGGCTTCATGCTAAATATTTAGATTCTATGTAATTTAAATCCCATAACCAAACTAAGTAAAAATCTAAAATAAATTTTCTTACACCAACTCCCTTTAATTTACTTTATCAACCTTTCTAACACATATCTAAATCTATAAACATATTATGCATTTTGAGTGGATTTTATATACTATAAGTAATTACAGTACCACAACGTTCCTCAAAACATCTAAAACCACCCTCTCAAATTGTGGCCCATAGCTATTTTCGAGTCATGTGTTGAGAATCCTATGTTGAAAATCTTCGAGTATCAATTTGGCCAACAACCTTGCATCCACATACTGCTTGGTGAGCGCTCATCATTTTCTTGCTAGCCACGGACTTCGCACTATATGCAATTCCTAATGGTGCCACAATCAATGGTCACTGGGACTCATTCCTGGAACTTACCTTTGTTTTTTTTTTTTTTTTTTTTTTTTTTAAGTCTCAAATTTATACTTATAAGGAATCACAAGGGCTTAGTTTATGGCTCTTTTGTACCTTATTTTCACACAAAAATACTAACTCCAAAATAATTACTATTTTAAATAAAAAAATTTTATTTCTAATTATTTTAAGGTCCATATTTTTTTTTTTCTTTTTTTTTTCTTCTTTATGCTTATTAATCTTAAATTTTGTCCTCTTTTCATGTAAGAACAATAACTACTACTTCTCTATTTTTTTAAATTTTATATTTTCCTAATCAATTACTATTTTTACTAATTAATTACATTAACTCTCTAATTTATCCTTTTAATTCTAAATCTTCAATTTTTCCAAATTTTTCTAAATTTTTAAGCTAAACTAATGTGAGGCAACAAATTTTAGCTCATATAATTAGCAACCATTGGAGGATCAAATCCCAAAATTTCTTGCTTATTCTATGAATCTATTGGACATATACGGTCCCTAAAACCTAAGTGGTGGTCTTTTCTTTTGTTTAAGGAATTTGAATGCTTCAAATCCAATATTCCTTACATCCACTCCTTGCAATATGGTTGAAAAATGGATCGCCATTTAATATATCTAACTATATCAAATTATTTGGAAATATTTCTTCCACCAAATAGAAACCTAGCCAGATTATGTCAAACTTGTATGAAAAATTTAAACGCCTTACATCTTATAACAACACCAACATTCTTGGCTGCAATTCATATTTCTTATGCTTTTTGTGAAACCAAATCTTCCGTCATTGCTAAATAGCTTCCACATCTTGTATATTCCTTCTCCGATTCTTATCTAAAGTTTCTAAGGCCAACAATCTATCCTTCAAAGATTGTATTTCAATCAACCTTATTTCTATTACTACTTTAAGTAAAAAAACTTCAAACTCAATCGGTAAGATTACTTCCATAACATAAATTAGTGAAAATGGCATGGCTTGTGTTGTCACCTTGAAGGTTGTATGATACACCCACAATACCATGGATAGCTTTGTATCCTAATGCCTCTTCAAATCTTGCTTAATTTTTTATAATAATTTTATTAAAGTTTGATTAATCATCTTGGTCTATCTATTAATTTGAAGGTGATAAGGTGTAGTTTTTCAATGATCAATTTGAAAGCATTCTATCAAGTCTTGAATCACCTCATTGAAAAAATATATTCCTTCATTACTAATTGGAATCTTAGCATAATCGAAGCATGTAATAATATTTTCAAACAAAAGGATAGAAGTGTTCCTTGCGTCATTTGTCTTCACTACCTTGGCCTTGGTCCACTTTCTAAGATATTTGGTGGCCATAATGATATAAGCCATGCCTCAAGAAGAATGAGGGTGGATTTCACCTGTTTAATCAATGCCCCACTTTTTGAATGGCACTAAAAGTAAAGAAATGTAGAGGGGCAATTCCATTTGTAAATCATTTCTAACAAAGCATTAGCACGCATTACACTACCTAATATATGTATGTGCATCTTGAAATAAAGTTGGCCAATAGTATCCCATCTTTAATATCTTTTTTCCCATGAGTTGTCCCAAAAAATACCCTCTACATGCGCTATCATTATACACTACTAAGATTTTTGGAATTTCCTCATCTATAACATACCTACGTAATACACCATCAAATCCTCTCTTATATAGCTTATATCCCACTACCACAAGGTATCTACTATTGATCCTGATCTTCCTTCTTTCTTCTTTGAATAATTTTGAGGATAACTATTGGATGGTCAAAAATTCAATGATATCGGAGTACCAGGTAGGCTTTGCTATCACTACAAAAAGATTCTCATCTACAAGCCTATCGTTAATTTGGTTGGTCTCTATGTTCCCTGACAACCTTGATAAGTAAGCTACTTACTTATAAGTCAAGTCTGGATTGTATTCCACTATATAATCAAACTTCTATAATAAAAACATCCACCATTCTAACCTCCTACTCAGCTCTAGTTTATTAACCAAGTATTTAATTGCCATGTGGTCCACACAAAATACTACCTTGTTGCTTAATAAATAATGGTGGAACTTTTTGACTAAAAATACCATAGCTAAACATTCTCTTTCAGTTGTTGAATAATTCTTCTTGATTGTATTATACAGTCTGCTTGCATATGCAATGGAATAATCCTCGCCCTTCTAATTTTCTTCAATCTTTTGGTAAAAAACACTGCCTACTGCCACTGCACTTGCATCACAATACATATGGAAGGATAGTTTTCACTATGGAGGTCTTAATACTAGATACGAATTTAGTCTTACCTTCAATATCTCTAATGCCCTTTGACAATCATCAATCCAAATGAACTTAGTGTACTTCCATTGTAGTAAAGTTATAGATAGTGTAACTATTGTATAATCCAAAATTAGTTCCCAATACCACCCTATATGTCCCAACAGCCGTTGTACTTCTTTCACATTATTTGGGGCTCTAATAGTATTGATGACCTTAATTTTTTCCAAATCGGATTTACTATCGCTTTTATTCACCCTATAGCCTAATAATATATTTTGATGCACGTCCAAATATGTCTTTTTTGGATTTAAGGTCATTCCTATCTTCCTACATCTCTCCAGTGCTTCTTTTACCTTCATTAGATAGTCTTCAATTTGTGATTGTATACTAAATTCATCGATGAATACTATCATGGATTTATACAACAAAATTAAAAAATTATACATCATCAATCATTGAAAAATTGTTGGTGCATTACATAATTCAAATAGCATCACATACCACATGGGATTGTAAATGTTGTCTTATGCCTATCCTCCTCTGCAATAGATACTTGATTGTATCCGGAGTAACCATCTATGAAAGTATAATGCTTATATCTAGTTACTTCTTTCAAGATATTAATTATGAACAATAAAGGAAAGTTGTCCTTCTGGATCTTTATATTTAATTTCCCGTAATCCATGCACATGTGTAGTTTATCATTCTTCTTCTTTATCAGCACCATTGGTGATATCCAATCAGTGATTTCTACTGGTTTTATGAATCGTGCTTGTAACAATTGTTCTAATTCTATCTTTACTACCAATTGAAGTTATAGGTTCATTCTCCTCTCTTTTTGTTTAATTAGTATTGTATCAAGTAATAGGAGAATGTAATCTTACACAATGTCTGATGATATGCCTCTCAATTTTTTATATGACCATGCAAAAATATCACAGTATTCTTGCACTAATTTATTATATGTACTTATTTCCTCACTACTCAACTAACTTCCTATTTGCATTTATTTTGGCTCCTCTCCTTCTATCTATATAGTCACAAACTTTCAATCTTCTTTTATCACATGTGATTGCTTAAGGTTGTTATAATACCAATCTAAGGATATAGTAGGGTAGTTGGCCATGTCCTCTTCTATTGTAACATCTTCTTTACAGACTCATCTTCTTCAAGTACTTCTAACCCTTGAGATTCTTCTATCTCTATTGAGTACACTCCATTTTCTACTTCAAGGATAAATGCTAATCTATCTTCATCCTTAACACCCTTCATAAAATTTATCTATTTTTCTTCATCAGTTGCTAAATCTAAGTGTATTTGTAGCCAAGCTTTATATTCACTAATATCCTTCCAATTATAAAAATTAGGACCTAAATATTTTAATCCTTATATTTCTGGGTTTAAGGCAATATTGCCTATCAACACCTCCCTTATTTGTTGCTTGCCCTTCTTTGCCTTAGAGAATTTGACTCTATCTTCTTTTGATAATTTTTGGTATATGTCTATTGCAATAATAGGTCTAATGGATATTTGAGTATGATTTTTATCAGTTCCATAAATAATTATAAATTGCTTTTTTTTCCAATTCGCTACAACATTGGCTATTTTCAACCATAGATAATCCAATAATAATGAAAATGACTCCTTGGTTGTCTGTATATGAATCACTTGAAAGATCAACATATATTCCTCTCATCTTGTAACCATCTTGTAATGCTGAATTTGACCTATTGGCTTTGTTGGACTTTGATTAACTATGTTTATCACAAATGGTGAGGGCCATAATATTTAAACCACTCCCTCTATCCACCAATGCATTGGATATGATCTTGTTGGTAATCATTACTTCTATCTCTACTGCTTTTACATCAAATAATCTTTTGATAGATTGTACCTTTGCCACAATCTTTTTGCTCATTTTTTTCTTTTTTTTAACCACACATAATCCCTCTTTCAATGATTTTTTTACTACTGAAAATACTTCTAAAAGTTGTCCAATTATAATATCTGCCTTATATTTTTTTGCATCTTCCCATAGGTCATACATCATCCTCTTTGACTCCCTCTGATTGCATTCTAGTAATCTAAACTCTTCCAAGGATACACTAGGTCCTTTCTATTCATCTTTTCCCACATCTTCTTCACTTTCTCTCCCTCCCTCCAAAGGCATCTCCATATCAATTGGTTTTCAATGCAATGACTTACTACCCAATTTTGTAACCTTTTTGGTAGCTTCTTTGGTCACTTTGTCTAAATCTGAAAAATATAGATGGTCTTCAAATAAGCTATTCTCTGACTCCAAAATAGGAGGTTGTAAAATTACCTTTGTACGTTGTCATAAGTCATAAAGTTTTATTTGAGAATGTGCTGGGCACCTGGTTATAGAAGATAAAAAAGAAATAACAATAATAAGTCCTAATATCTCTAATAGAATTATATAAACTTGCAATTAAGATTAATAAATATATTTCTATCTTTAAAAAGTTTAATTAGATTTTTTAATTAATTATAGAAGAATATACCAAAAATCCTAAAGAATTATAGACAATACCTAGTCAAATCCTAATCAATCCTTAATTGAATCCTAATAATCCTAATTGAATCTTAAATAAATCCTAATCAAATCCTAAATAAATTCTAACTAAATTCTAATCAAACCTTAATGAAATCCTAACCAAATTTTAAACAAACCCTAGTCAAATCCTAGTCAAATCCTAATCAAACCTTCATCAAATCCTAACTAAATCCTAAACAAATCCTTATCAAATTCTAATCAAATCCTAGTTGAATTCTAACAATTCTAGTCAAATCCTAAACAAATCCTTGTCAAATTCTAATCAAATCCTAGTTGAATCCTAACAATCTTAGTCAAATCTTAATCAAATTTTAATCAAATCTAATCAAATCTTAATTAAATTTTAATCAAATTCTAAACAAATTCTAATTAAATCTTGGTCAAATTTGGTCAAATCTTAACTAAATCCTAACCAAACCTTAAACAAATCCTAGTCAAATCTTGATCAAATTCTAAAAAAATCCTAATCAAATCCTAGTTGAATCCTAATTAAATTCTAACCAAATTCTAAACAAATATTTAACTAAATCTTAATTAAATCCTAAACAAATTTTAGTCAATTCTTAGTTGAATCTTAAAAAATCTACTCAAATCTTAAACAAATCTTATTCAAATTCTAACCAAATCCTAGTCAAACCTTGGTCAAATTTTAATTAAATTTTAATCAAATTCTAAATAAATTCTAATCAAATCTTGGTCAAATCTTAGTCAAATCCTAATCAAATCCTAGTCAAAATCTTAATCAAATCATGGTCAAATTCTAACTAAATCCTAATTGAACTCTAAACAAATCCTAGTAAAATCTTTAGTCAAATCCTAAACAAATCTTAGTCAAATTATAGAATGGATAGGAATTTTATGATTTACAATATATAATTTGTAGGATTAAAAATAAGTAGTAAGCTGATGAATGGCCGATTGAAAAGACAAAATGGATGAAGAAGTTAAAAAAAAGTAATTATCATCGATTGTATAGCATTTAACATAATCGGGATAAATATAAATTGGTTTGGTATGGAGGAGTCAGCGCCAGACTATAATAATGCTAAGCCAGGATAAGCTTGGTACTACCTCTTATTATTTTTATATTAGACTGTAGTAGAGAATCTAGATTTTATTTCAATTAATTGAATTATACCGATCATAGAATTCAGTAATAAAAATAGATAATTCAATTATGGATGAATAAAGAATTATAATCATTTGTTGCTTAAGTTCGGTGTGGCAAATTGGCAACCGAAGACTAGATATGTCGATGTAGTTTGCTTGTGAGTAAAAATATTATACCGTTGTCATACTGCATTTACGTGCAGTGTATAAAAATATGAAAAATCTTGTATCTATTGTTAATATATGTGTGAGTGCTAGAGGTTATTTTAGAAGATATTATAAGGAGAGGATTTATTATAGCCACTTAATTAGTGAATTAAGATGGCTATTTGTTTTGTTCTTACCTTATTTATATCCTAGAATAGACTCTTTTGTAATTAGAAGAAAGGTAAAGGTTGTTTTACCTTTCTTGTTGACTTTTGAGGTAGAATGGACCTTATGAAGGGTAAGAAAGAAGAGCATGGGGTGAATAAGGCCCATCCAATAGGATTTGGCTGCCCATGTGGGCGTCTCATAGTCTAATATAGAAAGAAAGGGAGATATACTCCTCTTGTTAGACCGAGAGGAGAGGCAGTTTTGAATAGTGAACTTTGGAGAGAGATAGCTCCGAGGAGATAGAAGTGTTTGTAGTGAAAATTGGTGGGTGTGTTCTTCAAGTTGTGAGGATTCTAGAACCTACTCACTTGCTTGTATTGGAGTTGTGAACAAAAAGTTATGCTTGTTTTAGTAGAGTGAGGTTTGCTGCCACCCGACGAAGAGGTGCAGAAACTTCGAGCTGCCACTGCAAGTTTGATTTCAACTCTTTCTTAGTGAAATTTATAGAGAATGTGGAAGATTGTGCTAGCTATCTATCAAGACATCTCTTGTAGCATTTGGAGTTGGAGAGCAAAAGTTGTGAGCTTGAGAGTGGGAAAGGGTTTACTGCCACCCGACGAAGAGGGGCAGAGACTTTGTTCAACCACCCAAGTCGGACAGTCTCTTCAATCCTTTTGATATTTTAGGTGCTTATAGTAGCTTATGTAAGCTTTCTACAAAAACAAAAATCAATACATTTGGAGCTTTGATGAAAGGTTTATGAGCCGTGAAGTGTCAAAGAGGGAAAATTGTTGCTAGGGTTTGAAGAGTAGAATCGACTAGCTACAAAATCTGGAGTTTGAGAGGCATGCATGCGAAATTTTAGAACAAGTTAGGTGATGGAGTGAGCTTTCTAAAAAGCTATTGCATGTCCAATTTGGAGAAGGGAAGTGATCACAACAAAGGCTGAAGTGAAGAGGAGCTTTGCTGCCTTTGCATTTGCTTGGAAATTTTAGCGCCTACTTCTTTTAGCCATAACTTTTAAATGGTAAGTCATCTATTTGTGAAATTTTGATATGTTTTACAATGGATTATTGGCTTTCCATAGGCTGTAAGCACGCTTGATTCGACCTTTGGATGAATTTTTAGTGATTTATTTAGTTTCAGTTTGTTGTATAACTTGTATTCCTCATATGCGGTTGTATTTTGAGGTATACTTGAATACATACATACTTTGCTTATACTTTTTATACAAGTATATATACTTGTATTTATACAAGTATTCTATAATTCTACAAGTATTATACATAATATTTGTATAAGTATTTGTACAAGTATTATACCAAGGATTTATACAAGTATTTGTACAAATGTTATACCAAGGCTTTATACAAGTATTTATACAAATGTTATACCAAGGATTTATACAAGTATTTATACAAGTATTTGTATAAGTATTATTCAAGTATTTATACTTTATATTTGTACAAGACTTGTACAAGTATAATACAAGTATAACTTGAAAGCTTGAAGAAATATTGTGCAAGTATAGAACATACTTGCACCTCTCAGGAAGTTCGGTAGCGTTTTCCCAAGGCGAATTCTCTCTACCCGACACCGTATTGGCTGTGAGAGTTGAACAATGCAAGAGAATTTTAGAAAGAGATGATTCATTTTGGAAGAAGTTCTTGATGAAAAGTTATTTCCAGTGATTGGAAAGTAAAGCATGGTAAACAATCTATTGAGACATTGTAACATTGTCGGATGTTGTTATGCGATTGGAAGAAGATAGCAGATTATAGTAGGAGAATTTGTGGAAGATTGCATCACGAAGTTTATTCTTAGTTGCGGAGTAGTAGTACCGATTGAGTGGTCGGCATTGTTTCTAAGCTTTTACGTGTGCATTAGACTCTGATATTCAGAGGCGGTTAGTTGTGAGATCCTAACAGTTTAACTCAATGTGGTTAATCTTTTCCTGTGTTTGAATCCTCCTTTATAAGTTTTCTCTAGGCAGTATTGGTAGAATAAGCAAAACGACATAACCACATTTTGGGGCCACTGCTAGGGATTGACAATAATATTGAATGTTAGGAATTAACTGCCTAATGTGTAGTTGAGGATGTCACATTAAGAGATTATAAAATTAGTCTTGGTTGGGAAGTAAAACCGAATGTGTAGTTAAATTAGAAATGGAAAGCAATGTCAATAATAGATGATGAAAGATTATGATTAATAAGAATGAAAACATTGCTTTCAAAAAAATATGTCAGTCAAAAAGAAGACAAGAAAGAGCGCAAGTAAGAAATTTGTTGCAAAACAAGTACAGAACGGAAGCTAAAAAAGAAGCGTTCACAGAGCTAGATTAAATCATGGTTGTATGCCTGTCAACACATCCGAGTATATCCAGAACATGAAAGATCTTTAATAATTCAGACATATATATCATTAAGGAAATTGCCAAGAGCACTCGCGGGTAATTCAACAAATAATCCAACGTATCTCTTGAACCCATTAACGGAAAGAGAACAAAGCATAATAGAATTGAATACTCCATTGGGTACTTTCTTAATAGTGGATACAGCTAATTCTAGCAAGACTAATTCTTCAAAAGGGCATATATTACTTGTTAGTAAGGACCAATTCAATGTGTTTCAATATCTGTCATTTTCACCTCAATTTCAATTAATAAAATTATTTATAGATAATAATAGCAAATTGTGGAGGCCTAGAAGTCTGGAAAAGACAATTGGGAGAGGCAACATTTATTTTAACAAGGAAGTGAGTAGAACATTGTCACCTTCAATGGCGGCGGGGGGTCCAGCAATACCAATTGCAGTCCAAATGGGTGCAGTGGGTGATTGCACAACTAGCGTAGCCCTATTATCTACCTTTAAGAGTCTGCTAGGAGCCGACCCAAATCAATATTTATCTCAATTCTTGACTGTATGTATAGCTAATAATAATAGAACTGAAGATATTTAATTAAGTTGGTTGCTAATAACCTTGAAAGATACGGCATTTGAATGGTATAATCGCCAAACCATGGGACAATTTTCTAATTGGAAGGCATTAAAAAATTCATTTTTGATTCATTTTCAACCAATAGAATTGAAAGAACGTCTTAGAGAAAGATTAATGAATAGCAGAATGGTACCAAGAGAAGCAGTGCAGTCATATTATGGCCGAGTAGTAGATATCTTTCGTAAATGGCCAAATAATCAAATGCCAGATTCGTTTTTATGTCTATATTGGTTATCGGACTATATCCATCAAAATTGAAGATGTTTATAAAAGAGGCCCAACTTGCGACTGTGGTTGCCTTACTTGACCAAGCTAAGGTATGGAAAGAATATCATTATGATCAATTCTTAACCATAGGAGCCACAATGATTCTATCTCAAGGAAGATATCAAATACCAACCTGGAATGAAACAGTGGGCAATTATCCAAGAACAATTGATTACAACGCAAATCTTAGTGCTAATCTGTAGGGAACAATGAATGTTGTTCCATTACAAGATGTACCACCAACAATTGCAATTCTATATTTTTCATACTTTCTGTATCAAAAACCAATATCTATAAAAGAGTTATCTAATGAACTAGTATCAAAGGATCTAAATGAGACTTTATTATTAACTTTGACAAAGAAGGTGGACGAGTTGATTGTTAATTTGGCAAAAGATAAGAAAAAGAGGTATAAACCGACTAATATGCATCCCAATATTTGATGCAATAACTGTAAGGGACAAGGCCATTTGGTAATGGAATGATCTTCACCACCCCAAATGACTGTACAATGTATACTTTGTGGAGGTAAGTATATAACCACCAATTGTTGGAATTTAAAAAAACAATAACAATTTGGAAATCAGATTATAATTCAACCAACTTCATGGGATGATAATCAAGTTCAGATAGAAAATAGGTTTGGTTAGAATGGAAATTATTTGACTAAATAAAATAAAAATTTCTTTAATTTTCAAATTTCTGAGTATAGCCAAGAAGGTGATCCCAATTCTCAAGGTTTTGTGCAAAATCAGCAAGGATACTTCCAATATCCATCCATTCAGAATCCAATTTGAGATCCTACAATACCAATTGGTCAGCCGAGATCCTTTATCCATCCAACCTAAAATAAGCCTAATTAATATATACTAGTCGAAACGCCTTATATTCTTGATGGAGGTGGAAGAAGACCACTTTGATGCTATCGTTGCAAGTAGATACGATATTATCCTAGTAAATGTCTCAATCCAACATCCATTGATGATTATGCTCCAGTATGTGGAAATTATAAGCAATCTGGACATACTTATGAGCAATGCAATGCTCCGTTTAATGTTAATAACCAAGATCAGTATATCCAGCTATAAAATAAGATAGACGACAATATTCAAATTCTACAAGATTCTCTAGTAAATCAAGTGGAATGCGTCCATGCAATACTTATTCAAGTCCAACAAAAAAGAAAAGATCCAATTCAAAAATTGGAAGTTTCAATTACGGCGGACCAATTTAATTCATTGGATGGTATTCCAAATCTAACACCAGTACCAAAGATAATACCAACGTTGAGAACTAATTTGTCTGTATAACTTGAGGATGTCCCTTGCCTCGAGATATTGATTCAATCAAAACCAATATCAATATCTGAGAAGTTTTGGGAGCCATCTTATCCATTAATAGATCCTCTCATGGACAAGAATTTTGACAAAGTTCATTCGGCAAATCTAGTTCCAAACTCTAGAAGAAAATTATCTCAAGGGATTAAATTAAAATCCATAAAAGAAAAGAGGGCCTTGAATATCATTGCCAATATAAAACCATATGATATTATGAAAGATTTGGATGAAATTGAATCTTCTATTACAATGAAGCAATTATTAGCAGTTGCTCCAAAATATAATTCTATATTGAATTCCTTGTTAATATGACATAGAGTTTGTCATAAAGAAATTCATGAGGTTAGTTTGAATTCTGATCCAAGAGCACCAACTATCGATGTATCAATTGATGGTGTTCTCATTCCTAGAATTCAAGTAAATGGTAGCTCTAATGTGAACTTAATGAACGTTAATATGGAAGAGTTAGATTTAAAATAATTATTATCCACGACATTGGTATTGAGAATGGCAGATCATAGTAGAGTGAAATCAATGGATATCTTACGTAGTATTAACACCATAATCGTAAGAATTACATATGAAATTGATTATATTATTTTTTGATTATAGAATTCCACTTTATCATATTCAATTTTATTGGGTCGGTTGTGGCTATATTAAGCCAAAGCTAGGAACGATTGAGGCCAAAGAATGTTAACTATTGGAAAGGATAGTGACAAGATCATTTTACTAATGTATCCAGTTCAATATCATGGGGAGTCTCAAATTATAGGCACAAAAGCAACATCTGATGATGAAGGCCAATCTAAGGTAGAATATGACGAAGTTAATAATACAATGTAAGTTGGTAAGGATCCAATTCACATGTAGAAGCAAGGCGTATTATACTAGTATAGACGATCCAAGGAATATTTATGATATCAAGAGGATGCAATGAATTTTGACAATGTCATCGTGGACTGTATGAATAATTGCACGGTAAATGAAGTCAATACATTAGAACCGAAATTAGGTAGTTCCAATGTGAAGAATCATTTGAAGGATTTAGAGCAGGAGAGGCAAATCAAACCAAAGGTTATTACGGAACTTGTGTGCCAATCCATTAACTTAGGCTCTAATAAAACACCCAGATTATCAAAATATATATTGGTATTACAGGTATAGAATTGAGAAATTGGAAAAAATTCTTTTTACGTCATAAATGTGCTTTTGCTTGGTCATATGTAAATTTAAAAGATATTCCTGCCAAATTTTGTGAACATCTGTAGAATGGGTAGGAATTTTAGGATTTACGATACATAATTTGTAGGGTTAAGAATAGACAGAAAGCCAATGAATGGCTAGTTTAGAAGGCAAAATAGATGAAGAAGTTAGAAAAAGTAGTTATCATCAATTGTGTAGCAGTTAACATAGATGGAATATGTATGAATTGATTTGGTACGGAGGAATCACGGCCAGATTGTGATAGTCCTACACCAGGGTAAGTTTGGTGCTACCTCTCTTTTTTTTTTTGTTAGGTTGTAGTAGAGGATCCGGATTCTATTCTAATGGATTATACCATGTCAAAGCTGAAGAACAGTAATAAAACAAAAAAATTTATATATGTGGATGAATAAGAAATTATAATTGTTTGATGCGCAAATTTATTGTGGCAAATTGGCGGTTAAAGACCAGATATGTCAATGTAGTTTGATTGTGAATGAGAATGTTATGCCGTATTAACTGTGAGAGTTGAGCGATAAAAGAGAATATTAGAGAAAAAAATTGTTTCAAAAGACATTCTTGATGAGGAATTATTTTTAGTAATTGGAGAGTGAAGGGGATGTATGTAGTCTATGGAGATTGTACAACATTGTCGGTTGTTGTTATAAGCTCGAAAAAAGACAACAGATTATAGTAAGAGAATTGGTGGAGGATTGTGTCACAAAGTTTATCTTTAGTTGCGGAATAGCAAAACCAATAGAGTGGACGGCATTATTTTAAAAGCGTGTACGTGTGCACTGGATTCTAATGTTCAGAAGGTGGTTAGTTGTGTGATCCTAACAGTTTAATTCAATGGAGATAGTCTCTCCCTATGTTTGAATCCCCCTTTATAGGTTTATTCTGGGCAATATTGGTAGAGTAAGTGAGACGAAGAAGAACAACATTTTGACGTCGCTGCCAGGGATTGACAATAGTATTGAGTGTTAGAAATTAACTGCCCAATGTGTAGTTAAATTAGAAATGGAAAGTAATGTCAATAATAGATGATGAAAGATTATGGTTAATAAGAATGAAAACATTGTTTTGAAAAAAATACGTCAGTCAAAAAAAAGACAAGAGAGAACACAAGTTAGAAATTTGTTGCGAGACGAGCAAGAATAGAAGCTAAAAAAGAAGCATTGACAGAATTGGATTAAACCATGGTTGCATGCCTATCGACACATTTGAGCATATCCAGAATATGAAAGATTTTTAAAATTTCAGACATATATATCGTTAAAGAAATTGCCAAAAGCACTCGCAGATAATTCGGCGAATAGCCCAGTGTATCTTTTGAGCCCATTAACGGCAAGAGAACAGAGCACAGTAGAATTGGATACTCCATTGGATACTCCATTGGATACTTTTTTAATAGTAGATACAATCGATTCTAGCAAGGCTAGTTCTTCAGAAGGGAATGTATGACTTGCCAGTAAGGGCCAATTTAGTGTATTTCAAAATCCGTTGTTTTCACCTCAACTAATAAAATTATTTGCAGATAATAATATCAAATTGCGGAGGCCTAGAAGTCCGGAAAAGACAATTGAGGGAAGCAGCGTTTATTTTAACAAAGAAGTGTGTAGAACATTGTCACCTTCAATAGTGGCGGGGGGTCCAGCAATACCAATTGCGCTACAAATGGGTGCAGTGGATGATTGCACATCAAGCATAGCCCCATTATCTATCTTTAGGGGTCTGCCAAGAGCCGACCCAGATCAACATTTGTCTCAATTCCTGACCGCTGTCGTGTTGTAAATCAAAACATAGTGTGAAAAACATAAAAGAATGCATTAAAATAAAAAGATTAAGATTAGAAGAAAGGTTGATAGAAAATTAGTAGTAAGAAGATACAATGGAAATTTACCTTGAAAAGTGAAATTTCTTCAAGTTAGTAAAAAGGAAAAGGTTGAGGAAGTGGAAAAGACATGGGCTAAGAGGTCTTTTTGACCAAGAGGATAAAGAAGACCAGGAGGGAGATGACAAGGAGGGGGTCGTGAAGAAGAAGGAGGAGAGTTTTTTTGGAGAGATAGGGTTTCTTTTTGATAGGCAGTGGACGTTTTTGTGTGTAGAAGAAGCTTAGAGATGATTTTAGGTGCGAGTTTTTGTAGGTTTGGAGTAGACAAGATAAGAAACTCATAGAGACAATTCTCATGTCTTTTGATTAAGTATCAAGGGAGATATGAGTCGTGAAAGTTGCAGGTGTTCAAGACTAGGGCAGAGAGGGTTACTAAATTTCGGGCCTTGGTTCTTGGAAACCACTTACACTTTAGTGGCGAAATTTGTTGGGTTTTTGTTCCTTATAGAATTAACTACTTTGTGTCAAAATCTCAAGTCAATATGACCTCTAAGCAAAGAGTTATGAGTGAAATTGTAACCGGTTTGAATGAAAAGAGAAATAGAGTGAAGGCAAGGTTGAAGGTTTGTATGGGCAGTGCATGTGTGTGGGTTTTTTTGGGTATAAAGAGATTTAGGAGACGAATTTGAGTGTGAAATTTGATAGACATGATCTATGTAAGTTAAGGAAGAGATGAGTGCAAGTTTGATACTCATTAGTCTTACAAAAAAAATGTTATGCTCTTTCAAAGTGACAAGGGTCTATCTCTAAATCAGTGAAGTTTGAGGGAGCATATCTTTGTGATCAGAGTAGTATTTTGAGTAAAATTTGTTGGAATTTGTAGATATATGAGTCTATTAAGTTGTGTAAAAAACTGATTGCTATTGGAGTTATATTCGAGGAGTTATGAGGAAAATTGTGGTCGGATCCAGAGTTGTTAGAAGGCAAAATTAAAGAAGAAGGATGGAACCTATAACTCAAGTTTGGAGAAGGCTCTTGGAGCAATATTTGGAGGGTGTTTACAACATGAGATAAGCTATAAGCCTACCAAATTTCAGCACTTAGGTCTTCTTTAATGAAGAGCAATGAAGGTGTGAAGCAAAGGGGGTCCAGAATCAAAGGCAGCATGGAGGAATTACTTTGACAACATGGTTCTCTCTAACCACATGAGCTATAATCAAAAGGTTTATGGGGTTTGCTTCTTTACTTCCTTAAGTACCTTGTGTCCAAATTTTGCTTCAATTGATATGATATCCTAGGATTTATGAGCAAAATTGAGGGCGGGTTTCTAAAGGCAGAATATGTTAGGGTTAATAAAGTATGTTTTTATATAAATTCTTCAATTTTATGAACTTTATGAATCTCATCTTGCACTTGAGAAACTAAAGGCAAAAAAGACCCAGTGTTTCTTAGGGCTAAGACTCTCACCACGACACCGCATGTATAGCCAACAATGGTAGAACTGAAGATATTTGGTTAAGATGGTTGCCAGTGACCTTGAAAGATACGGCATTTGAATGGTATAATCGCAAACCTGTGGGACAATTTTCTAATTGGGAGGTATTAAAAAATACGTTTTTGACTCATTTTCGACCAATAGGATTTGAAGAATGTCTTAAAAAAAGATTAATGAATAATAAAATGGTACCGGGAGAAGCGGAGCAGTTATAATATGGGCGAGTAGCAGATATCCTTCATAAATGGCTATAAAATCAAATGCCGATGTCGTGAAGTAAATATATCTATATATAGAAATCTAATTTAACTATCTTTTTTTCAAAATTTTATAAAGTTCTTTCTTTCTTCTTACCAATCTAAGTTTTTATATAGTTTAGGAAAAATTTCTCTCTTTCTTTCTCTTTCTTTGGTTAAATTTTTATCTTATCTTTAATCTTAACTTTAACTTTGATTTAGCCTTGAAACTTTCTTTTATTTCTTTTATCTTTTTTCCAATCTTAGATTTTAGTAGATTCAGGGTTATATTTGTAGATATAAGGAGTTTTGACTTTGAGGTTGAATTTAGGATTTACCAAGGATAAATAGTAGATTTGGATGTCAATAGTCGGCTACCATTAATAGTGCTGACTTGGAGGATTAGATTTGGGGTTTTTATAACTTTAAACTATTAATTGTTGACTTGGACTTTGAAGACCTTGGCTGCGACTTCTTTGACGAGCTCGGAGGAGAAGAAGACGGGGTTTTTTGGCAAATGCAGAGAGGTATTTAAAGAGAGCTTCTTCTTGGCATGAGTTTAGGTGGTAGAAACGCAGGATTCGGAGCTTAGATGAGAGAGATATGCTTGTTTGAACTTAGACTACTAATATGACACCTACTGTCACTTTTCAGGGTATATTAGAAGTTTTAAGATACTAGCAAGAAATCGAAAAGTTGGATTAGAAACTAGACTTCAAGCTACACATTTTACGTCCAAGAATTGATAGAAATGAGTTTAGAATGAGTGAGTTATGGCTAGTTAAACCCAGCAAACTAAACTGGGGTTTTGAAGAAGTTAGATAAATAGAAGGATTTGCTTTAAGCTAGAACTTGAGTTTCAAGAAGAATTTGAAGCTCATTTTTTGTGTACATATTACTTATACTATAAAAAGTCTATGTCTAGAATCTCATATCAATTGAGACTTTGATTAGGGAGTAATGGCAAATTTGTTCTCAGGTGTCTAGGGTTTTGACTTTTAAAAGTACCTTCCAAGGATTTGGTGATATCTAACGATCAGCAATGAATTCATAACTCAAAATTGATGTGATGAGGATCAAAGGTATGAGTTATGTTTTTCCAAATTTTGAGCTTATTTGAATGGCTGGATCTTAAATTATGAATTTTCAAGTTTCGGATTGAGATTTGACTTGTAAAAGTATCCGCCCAAGGATTTGGTGATATCTAACGATCAGCAATGATTTCACAGCTCAAAATTGATGTGACAATGGTCAAAGGTATGAGATATGTTTTTCCAAATTTTAGGCTTATTTAAACAACTAGATCTTAAATTATGAATTTTCAAGTTTCAGATTGAGATTTGACTTTCAAAAGTATTTGCCAAGGATTTGATGATATCTAATGATGAACAATGAATTTACAGCTCAAAATCGATGTGACAAAGATCAAAGGTATGAATTATGTTTTCCCAAATTTTGAGCTTATTTGAACAGTTGGATCTTAAATTTTGAATTTTCAAGTTTCTGGTTTGGTTTTTACTTATATAATTACTTGCTAATATTTTGATGATATCTGGTGATCGGTAATGAATTCATAGTTGAAAATTTTTGTGAAGATGACTAAAAAAGTAAACTCTATGCTTCCAAAATTTGAACTTATATAAATGAGTGGATTTTGATTTATAAATTTCCAAGCTTCTAGTTTGTTGATTTATTATACGCATGGTTTTGTGACTATAAAAGAAAAATTTAAAAAAATTTGTACATATTGGATCCAACTTGATTGTAAAGAGGGACCTTGCGTCTACCTGAAGCGGACTTTTTCCATGACATCGGATTCGTTGGTTATGTCTATATTGGTTAATAGACTATACCCACCAAAATTGAAGATGTTTGTGAATGAGGCCCAACTTACAACTGTGGCTGCCTCACTTGACCAAGCTAAGGTATGGAAAGAATGCCATCATGATCAATTCTTAACCACAAGAGCTACAATTATTCCATCTCAAGGAGGGTATGAAATACCAACTTGGAATGAAAGAGTGGACAGTTATCCAAGGACAATTGATTACAGTGCAAATCTTAGTGTTAATCCACAAGGGATAGTGAATATTGTTCTATTGTAGATTGTACCACCAACAACTACAGTTTTATATTCTCCATACTCTGCATATCAAAAAATAATATCTATAAAAGAGTTATCTAATGAACTAGTATCAAAGGATCCAAATGAGACTTTGTTGTTAACTTCGACAAAGAAGATGGACGAATTGGTTGTTAATCTGGCAAAAGATAAAGAAAAGAGGCATAAATCGACTAATATGCACTCCAATATTTGGTGCAGTAATTGTAAGGGACAAGGCCATTTGGTAACGGAGTGTCTTTCACCACCCCAAATGACTCTACAATGTACATTTTGTGGAGGTAAGCATATAACCACCAATTGCTAGAATCTAAGAAAGCAACAACAATTCAGAAATCAGACCATGATTCAACCAACTTTGTGGGATGTTAATCAAGTTCAGATAGGAAATAGGTTTGGTTGGAACGAAAATTGTCCTATTAAATAAAATAGAAATTTCTATAATTTTCAAAATTCTGAGTATAACCAAGAAGGTGACTATAATTCTCAAGGTTTTGTGCAAAATCAGCAAAGACACCCCAATATCTATCTATTTAGAATCCAATTTTAGATCCTACAATACCAAGTAGTCGGCCGGGATCTTTTATCCATCCAACTTGGAACAAGCCTCACTGGTATATACCAATTGAGACGCCCCGTATTCCTGATGGAGGAAGAAGAAGACTGCTTCGATGTTATCTATGCAGGCAGATAGGACATTATGCTAGTGAATATCCTAATCTTAGAGCCAGTGATGATTATGCTCCAGTATGTGGAAATTGTAAGCAATCTAGACATACTTACCAGCAGTGCAATGCTCCGTTTAATGTTAATAATCAAGATCAGCGTATCAAGTTATAAAATAAGATGGAGGACAATATTCAAGTTCTACAAGATTCTCTAGTAAATCAGGTGGAATGTGTCCATGAAGTACTTACTCAAGTCTAGCAAAAAGAAAAAGATCCAATTCAAAAATTGAAAGTACTAGTTGCAGCAGATCAATTTAATTCATTGGATGGTACTCCAAATCTAATACCAGTATCGAAGGTGTTACTAACGATTGGATCCAATTTGTGTGTGTAACTTGAGGATGTCTTTAGCCTCGAGATATTGGTTCAACCTAAACTAATATTAATATTTATAAATTTTTAGGAGCCATCTTATCCATTAAAAGATCCTGTCATGGACAAGAATTTTGACAAAGTCTATTCAGCAGTTCTAGTTCTGAACTTTGTAAGAAAATTATCTCAAGGGATCAAATTAAAATCCATGAAAAATAAGAGGGCTTTAAGAATCATTGCCAATATGAAACCATATGATATTATAAAAGATTTGGATGAAATTAAAACTTTTATTATAATGAAGTGATTATTAGCAGTTGCGCTAGAATATTATTCTATATTGAATTCCTCGTTAATATGATGTAGAGTTTGTAATAAAAAAATTCATGAGGTTAGTTTGAATCCTGATCCGAGAGCACCAACTATCGATGTATCAATTGATGGTGTTCTCATTCCTGGAGTTCAAGTAGATGGTGGCTCTAGTGTGAACTTAATGAACGTCGATACAATAGAGGAGTTGGATTTAAAACAATTATTATCCACGACATTGGTATTGAGAATAGTAGATCATAGTAGGATGAAACCAATGGGTATTTTACGCAATATTAATACCGTAATTATGGAAATTATGTATGAAATTGATTATATTATTTTTTGATTATAGAATTCTACTTTATCATATCCAATCTTATTGGGTCGGTTGTGGCTATATCAAGCCAAAGCTAGGATCGATTAGAGCTGTGGTACGTTAACTATTGTGAAGGATAGTGACAAGATTGTTTTACAAATGTACCTAGTTCAATATCATGGGGAGTCTTAAATTATGGACACAAAAGCAACATCTGATAATGAGGGCCAATCTGAGGCAAAATATGATTTAGTCAATAATATGATGCAAGTTGATAAGGATCCAACTCACATATGGAAACAAGGTGTGTTATACCAGTATAGAGGACCAAGGGAATATTTTTTGTATCAAGAGGATGCAACAAATTTTGATGATGTCATTGTGGACTGGATGAATAATCGCATGATAAATGAAGTTGGTACATTGGAACCATAATTGGATAAGTCAGATTTGCCGGACCATATGAAGGATTCAGAGCAGGAGGGGCAAATCAAATTGGGATTTAATGAGGAACTTGTGTGCCAATCCATTAATTTGGACTCCAATGAAACACCCTAGAATATCAAAGTATACACTGATATTACGGGTATAGAACTGAGAAATTGGAAAGAATTCTTTCTAAATTATAAATTTGCTTTTGCTTGGTCGTACGCGGATTTAAAAGGTATTCTTGCCAAAGTTTGTGAGTATCGAATTACCTTAGAGGAAGATGCTATATCAGTTCATCAAAGACAACAGCGTCTTAATTCAAAATATTCTCTCATGGTTAAAGAAAAAGTAGATAAATTTTTAGACATGGGCTTCATATATCCAGTCCCGTATAGTGAATGGGTTTCACCAGTTGTGATAGTACTAAAGAAAAATGAAAAAAATTGTATCTGTTAAGACTTCTGTAAATTAAACGCGGCTACCAAGAAGGATTATTTTTCTTTACTTTTTATGGATAGTATATTGGACGTAATAGCTGGACATGAATGTTATTCCTTTTTAGACAAATTTTTGGATTATAATCAAATAAAAATTGCAGAAGAGGACCAATTAAAGACTACTTTTATTACAGATTGAGGCATATTTGCTTATAAAGTGATGCCATTTGGATTATGTAATGCCCCAGCTACATTTCAAAGGATAATGATATAAGCATTTGAAGACTATTTACGATTGTCAATGGAGATATTTTTAGATGATTTTTGTACATTCAGTATGATAGCAAATCATTTGGAATGTCTTGGTAACTATTTCGATTAACGTGATAAATATGGAATATCTTTAAATTTTGAGAAGTGTCAATTTTGCGTACCATTGGAAAAGTTTTTGGGACACATCATTTCCGCGGCTAGTATTGCTACTGATCCAGATAAAGTTACTTGGGCATGATCTGTTCTGTCTAGAAATTTCAACATTATTTGCTTGATAACCCATTTGTATTTCATGTTGATCATGATGCTCTTAAGTATATGATTAATAAATCTCAATTGAATAGACGCATTGCTCGATGGATGTTAGTTCCTTCAAAAATTTAATTTTATTATTAATGTTCGATCAGGAAAGAAACATACCAATGCAGATCATTTATCTTGCTTGTCTTATATATTAGATAATAAACCTATCAATAATGCACTTCTTGATGTGGAATTATTTGCCGTCGACGTGATCACCCCAAAATATAGTGAATTAATCCAATATCTGACATTTCACACATTTCCACCTATATATAGTGAGAAACTTAAGAAACGCTTGATTTTGAAAAGTGCGCCATATACAATGATTGGAGACGCCTTGTATAAGCAAGGGAATTCTATGCCGCTGTATTTTTCAAAGTAAAGTACGTACCATATTAGAAGAATGTCATTTGGATAGTTGTGGAGGGCATTTTGCTGGTGACAGCATTGCCCGCAAAGCTTTAATGGTTGGATATTGGTGGCCAACAATATTCTCAGATGCACACCAATACATTTGACGCTGTGATCCTTATCAGAGTATTGGTAGACCTATTAGAACTTCTGCCATGCCGTTGGTACCAATTTTAGCACAAGCACCATTTGAAAAATGGGATATTGATTTTGTAGGACCAATCGCACTAGCCTCGCAAAATTGATAGAGAAGATACATTTTGGTAGCGACTGATTATGTGACAAAATAGGCGGAGGCGATGGCAATAAAAATTGATAATGCCAATACCGTAGCCACATTTCTATATGAGAACATTATCACTCGATTTGGATGTCTTAAAGAATTGGTTAGTGATTGTGAAACCCATTTTATTAATTCTACAACTACGGCTTTGACAGATAAATATGAGATCAAGCATCAGAAGACAATCCCATATGACCTTCAAGCCAATGGATAGACTGAAAGGACCAACGGTATTTTGTACACTATTAAATTAAAACAGTGTCTAGTGTAGGATCGGTGTCGTACTATAATTGCTTATAATATATAAAATCCACTAAAAATACATAATATGTTTATAGGTTTAGATGTGTGTTAGAATGGTTAGTAAAGTAAATTAAAAGAAATTAGTGTAAGAAACTTTATTTTAGATTTTTACTTAATTTGGTTATGGGGATTAAATTTTATAGAACCTAAATATTTAATATAAAGTCTTGAAAAAAGGTGGGAGCCTAAGGATAAAAATTTAAACTAATTCGAAGCTAATTGGAAGGGATGAAGTCAAGGCATGGTCGGATGAAAGCAAGGAATGGAGAACTTCATCTTTATTGGTGGAATACCATGCCCAATGGACTTTGAGGAGGCTGCTTGCAGTCTTAATAAAGATTTTGGTGACTTCAAGGAGGCCATTTGAAAATCAAAGATTAGAATTAGAAAGCTTGTTTTTTTAATTATAATTTTGGTATAAAAATTAAGAGATTTGGAGTTTTAATGAGGGAGGAGTAGGCGCTTGAAGTTAAGGTGTACAAATTGTACCTACTGTCACTCTTTTGAAAATTGAAGGAGTTGTATGAAAGCCTTTAGAGATCAGAAGGTGCGGCTAAAGAGGTGATTTGAAGCTCTACACTTAATGTAGAAGAAATATTATATTTAGAGCCCTGAAAAAGGAGTTATTGAGAGTCAAAGATAGTAGATTGGGTTCCAAGGGAGTAAGTAGGCCGTTTTATTGATAGTGATGGGATTTGTCATATCTTGAGTTCTTAGACAAATTTTTGTTTCAAACTTTTTAAAAAAGTGTATTATTATGCTAAAAAGCTATAAATCAAATTTTCATAGCATTTGGACTTTTATATTGTGAGATATAAAGAATTTAATACATGGGTGTTTATAAATAAGGATTTGAAGCTATTGCATGTTTTTAGCGATATCTAAAGATTGATAATGAATCAACAATTGAAATTTGTGGTAGTAATTGTGAAGAATACATCAATACTTCATATAAATTTGGAATAGATTTAGATGGTTGGATTAAAAGTTATGAGTTTTTGAAGTTTGGAAAAAATTCCCTTCTTACGGAAGAATGAGGGTTTAGAATATTTTGTTATGTTTTGAGTGGTTTGATGAAATAAGACTTGTGTATTGGGTGTAATAGCCCTATGAAGAAATATTTTATATAAATTTGGAGGTTTTGTTATACTTGGATCTTGCTTGAGTAATTAATGGCAGCCAAAAGCCCAGTGCTTTCTTGAGGCAAATTCTCTCTACCCCAACAACGGATTGGGATACAAAATTGTTTGTAGCCTTGTGGATGTATCGTACTGCGTATAAAGTAACTAGCAATTCCACAGCATTCCAATTGGTGTACGGATAAGAGGCAATATTACCAATTAAATTGGAAGTTTTGAGTTTACAAATTACATTGGATGAATGTCTTGGTGACAAAGAATCCCTCCAACATCGGTTAGCACAATTGGAAAAATTGGATGAAACTAGGGCTACGGCTGTTTTAACTATGGAAGCTATATAGCGCCATCGTAAGAGTTATTATAATAGTAAATTATGTCCTAAATCTTTTATGCCCAATGATCTAATGCTTCTTTATGATAGCCGCTTTCACAATTTTCTAAAGAAATTCCAAGTCCATTGGCATGGACCTTATCGAGTAATTGAAGCCTTTCCTAATGGTTTAGTTCAATTGGAAGATTTTATCAGTAGTCAATTTACCACCCAAATTAATGGCAACCATTTATGTCTTTATTTTACGTAAACTCAAGATGGATTTTCAAAATTGGAAAGGAAAGAAGGTGTACATGTTCATAATAGCTTACCTTTATTGAAGGTACATGATGGTTAGAAAAGATGGCTGATGGTCAATTTTGGGCCCTAATATGGACTAGTCAAGCAAATCAAAAGTAATGATCTAGTACATTGGATTAAAGATTGTTGATTTAGATCCCAAGTAAAAGCTTAGGAGCGGGGCTCTTACTAGAAGTTTTCGTTAGCATTCTGTTTTGAGCTTGGTTGTTCGAGTGTATGCTTATTGGAGTGTAGAATTTTTTGCAGTTAAAGAGTAAGGATTAGTACGAGCAAGGAGTACGTAGTAAGCAATATACAATGTTGATGGAAAGGTCAAAGAGAGCTACGGGCAGAGAGGAGAATGTCTGAAACGTGAGAAGTAAGAATAATTTGCAATTGCCGTCCCTAGTGGTGATCACCAACATGGAGCAAATGAAGTTGGAAATTTGTTGGTCCCCACAAAGGCAGAGAGATTTTAGAAATGCACAGATGTATGTATTTTTGCAAGGATCAGATAACTTGCCACCAATTGATGTGGAACTTGTGGCAGAGTATATAAAAAATTATGACCCAAAGGATGGTTTGAGTGCAGTAAAGGAAAGAATAATTGGGATCGATGAGAGTATCTTACAAAAGGTATTATATCTACCAATAGGTGAGCTTGTGGTAGGCGTCAAAGTGTCTATTGACTTCAAACCGGGAAGTTACTTCAAAGGAGACATGGCGTCCTTTGAAAAGAATCAAGACTTGAAAGTGGCGAAGGCACTTAATTCAGAGCTTGCAGAGTGGATGCGGTTCATTCAGAAGCGGTTAGGCTTGAACCGGCATACTACATACATGTCTAAGTGCTTATTGTTTGTTACAATTAGAACACTTGAAGGCATGGTGTTTAATTGGGCAGCCTTTGTAGCAATCCGTATCTATGCAAAAATGGGAGCCAAGCGGAAAATGGATAAATTTGCATCTTTGCTATGCTCTAACTATGTGCATTCCATTATTGCACATACATTAAATTAACTAGCAGTGGAAAAAGTGTACCTTTCCCAATGCCGCAATAAGATATGCAGAGTTTCCTAGTTAGTCCAGGGATAGTGGTGCACGAAATTGGAGAATCAAATAGATCGCGGTAACAGGAGGCTATCCCAAAGACTACACCAGGGTGGGCTTCAATTCATGCAATAATTGAGAGGGTAGCTGAGGCTCCAATTTTGAACATTGGAATATTGGAAGGAGGAAATCTCATAGAAGTAATATTGAGTCAAATTTCCCAATTGCAGCTTATCGTGAGTCAGTTGGAAGGAAATCTAAGACAATAATTAGAATCGAGCAGGAAGGAGATAGTGGAGAAAAGCCGCCGAATTGTAGAATAAGGTCACCTTATTAGAGCAAAGACGGAATCCAAATTGGCATTGGAGCAAAAGTTAGCGGAGGAAAAGAAAAATTGCACAAATGATAAAAATTGCACTCAAAGAATCCTGAACGGCTAAAAACAAGAATTAATAGAAAATCGCAAGATATGGGATTTAGAACGAGAAGCGTTGAAGTATCAGTTGCAAGCAGAACGTGAAAAAGAAATGAAATTGGAATAGAAAAAGGTGGAATTGGGAGACCAATATAGAATTGGAATGGATAAGCTGCAGGCATTGAAAGGTGAAGTGAAAAAATTGGTGCATTGAAAGGTGAAGTAGGAAAATTGGAGGGCGATTTGGCTAATGTCATATGGCCACAGGTATTTGTTTTACCAGTTTTGAGTATTAGTGAGTTGGAGGAAAAGATGAAGGAATAAGAGCGCCAATTAGAGACGAAAGCTCCCAGGATTCTACAATTGGAGGCTCAATTTTGGAAATTGGCAGCGGATAATGAAGATTTATTAGCGCAACTGAAGAGTAACCATGTGGATTTAATAGAAGAGGATGAAGACATACCATTAGAGCTAGATGTAGAGGAACCTTCTACAAAGAATCCAAGAGCATCCCACTCCTAAGAGCCAGCTTCATAACAAAAGTTTTTTTTACCAATTCTGTATTTGCGAGGGTGTTGCACAATTAGGAGTTGGGCTATGTAGAATGGGTAGGAATTTTAGGATTTATAATACATAGTTTGTAGGATTAAGAATAGGGAAGAAGTTGATGATTGGCTAATTTATAAGACAGAATGGATGAAGAAGTTAGAAAAAGTAATTATCATCAGTTGTATAGCAGTTAAAATAGATGGAATAAGTATAAATTGATTTGATACAGAGGAGTCGGGGCCAGACTGTGATAGTCTTGAACCAGGATAAGCTTAGTGCTACCTCTCTCTTTTCTTTTGTTAGGCTATAGTGGAGGATCCGGATTCTATTCCAATGGATTATACCATGTCAAAGGTGAAAAACAATAATAAAACAAAAAAATTTATATATGTGGATGAGTAAGAAATTACAATTGTTTGATGCAAGAGTTTGTTGTAGCGAATTGGCAGTTAAAGACCAGATATGTCAATGTAATTTGATTGTGAATGAGAATGTTATGCCGTATTGACTGTGAGAGTTGAGCGATGAAAGAGAATATTGAAAAAATAATTTGTTTCAAAAGACGTTCTTGATGAAGAATTATTTTTAGTGATTGGGGAGTGAAGGGGGTATATGTAGTCTATGGAGATTGTACAACATTTCCGGTTGTTGTTATGAGCTCGAAAGAAGACAGCAGATTATAGTAGGAGAATTGGTGGAGGATTGTATCATGAAGTTTATCTTTAGTTGCGGAATAGCAGAACCAATAGAGTGGATGGCATTATTTTAAAAGCGTGTATGTGTGCACTAGACTCTAATGTTTAGAAGGTGGTTAGTTGTGTGACCCTTATAATTTAATTCAATGGAGATAGTCTCTCCTTGTATTTGAATCCCCCTTCACAGGTTTATTCTAGGCAGTATTGGTAGAGTAAGTGAGACGAAGAAGAACAACAGTATCGAATTACCTTTGAGGAAGATGCTATACTAGTTCGTCAAACACAACACCGCTTTAATTCAAAATATTCTCTCATAGTCATAGAAGAAATAGATAAACTTTTAGACATGGGCTTCATATATCTAGTCTCGTATAGTGAATGGATTTCATTGATTGTGATGGAATCAAAGAAGAATGGAAAAATTTGAATCTATTAAGATTTTTATAAACTAAACGCGGCTATCAAGAAGGATCATTTTCCTTTATCTTTTGCGGATAGTATATTGGACGCAGTAGTTGGGCATGCATGTTATTCCTTTTTGGATGGATTTTTGAGTTATAATCAAATAAAAATTACAAAAGAAAACCAGTTGAAGACCACTTTTATTACAAATTGGAGCACATTTGTTTATAAAGTGATGCCATTTGGATTATGTAATGCCCCTACAATATTTCAAAAGATAATAATGTAAGCATTTCAAGATTATTTACGATTATTGATGGAGATATTTTTAGATGATTTTTGCACATTCAATACGACAGCGAATCATTTGGAATGTCTTGATAAATATTTGGATCATTGTGATAAATATGAGATATCTTTGAATTTTGAGATATATTATTGAGAAAGCTTTTGGAACACATTGTTTCTTTGGCGAGTATCACTATTGATCCAGATAAAGTTACTTGTATATTGGCTTTACCAAAGCCAGAAATAATATCGGGTGTTCATGGTTTCATAGGCCATGTCAGCTATTATAGGTGATTCATTCATTTATTTGTAGTAATATGTCAACCGTTAACAAATCTCTTAAAAAAACCGCCATCAAATAGATCTAGTCCAATTTAGACTGAGGAATGTATAATTGCATTCAAAGAATTAAAACAAAAATTGGTGTCAACACTAGTACTTGTTGCACCTAGTTGGACAAAACTATTTCATGTTTATGTTGATGCCTCGAATGTTGCTATTAGATCCGTGTCAAGCTAGAAAGATGAAAAGGATTTGAATCATTCCATCTATTATGCTAGTTGACAATTTGTTGCTACGAAACAAAATTATACTACTACTGAATGGGAAGCCTTGGGCATGATCTATTTTATGCAAAAATTTTGGCATTATTTGCTTGGTTATTTATTTTTATTTCATATCAATCATAATGCTCTTAAGTATATGATTAATAAATCTCAATTGAGTGGATGCATTGCTCGATGGATGTTACTCCTTCAAGAATTTAATTTTACTATTAATGTTCGATTATGAAAGAAACATACCAAAGTAGATCATTTATCTCGCTTGTCCAATATATCAGATAACAAACCTATCAATGATGCACTTCCTAATGCAGAATTATTTGTCGTCAATATGATCACCCCAAAATATAGTGAATTGATCCAATATCTGATATTTCAGACATTTCTACCTATATGTGGTAAGAAACTTAAGAAACACTTGATTTTAAAAAGTGCATCATATACGATGATTGGAGACGCATTGTAGAAGCAAAGAAGAGATGGAATTCTATGCTGCTATATTTTTCAAAGTGAAGTATGTATTATATCGGAAGGATGCCATTTAGATAGTTGTGGAGGGCATTTTGTCGATGACAACACTACTTGCAAAGCTTTAATGGCTGGATATTGGTGGCCAACAATATTCTCGGATGCACACCAATATGTCCGACATTGTGATCTTTGTCAACATATTGGTAGACCTATTGGAACTTCTGCCATGCCGTTGGTACCAATTTTGGCTCAAGCACCATTTGAAAAATGGGATATTTATTTTGTAGGACCAATTGTACCAGCCTTACAAAATGGCCATAAAAGATATATTTTGATAGTAACCAATTATGTAACAAAATGCACTAAAGCGGTGATAATGAAAAATAATAATGCTAATACAGCAGCCACATTTTTATATGAGAACATTATCACTCAATTTGGGTGTCTCAAAGAATTGATTAGTGATTGCAGAATCCATTTTATTAATTCTACAATTGCAACTTTGATGGCTAAATATAAGAGCAAGCATCAAAAAACAACTCTATATCATCATCGGGCCAATAGGCAGATTGAAAAGACTAGTGATATTTTGTGTAAAATTTTAACTAAGATGGTGTCTGATGTGGAAATGGATTGGGATATAAAATTGTTTACAACCTTGTGGGCATATAGTACTGCATATAAAGTGACTACCAGTTCCTCACTATTTCGATTGGTGTACAGGCAAGAGGCAATATTACTAATTGAATTGGAAGTTTGGAGTTTACAAATTGCATTGGATGAACGTCTTGGTGATTAGGAATCCCTCCAATATCACTTAGCACAATTGGAAAAATTAGATGAAGTTAAAGCTACGACTCTTTTAACTATGGAAGCTACACAGCGCCATTGTAAGAGTTATTATGATAGTAAATTACGTCTTAAATCTTTTATGCCCAATGACCTAGTGCTTCTTTCGGATAGTCGCTTTCACAATTTTCCAAAGAAATTCAAGGTCTGTTGGTATGGACTGTATCAAGTAATTGAAGCCTTTCTTAATGGTTCAATTCAATTGAAAGATTTTATGGATATTCACTTTACTACCCAAATTAATGGAAATCGATTATGTCTTTATTTTATGTATATCCGAGATGGGTTTTCAAAATTGGGAGGAAAGAGGGTATACCTGTTCATAATAGATTACCTTTATTGAAGGTGCATGATACTTAAAAATGATGATTGATGGTCAGTTTTGAATCCTAATACAGATTAGTTAGGCAAATTGGAAGGGATGATCTGATACATTGGATTAAAGATTGTTGATTTAGACCCTAAGTAAAAGGTTAGGAGTGGGGCATTTAGTGGAAGTTTTCATTAGTATTCTGATTTTGAGCTTGGTTGTTCAAGTGTATGCTTATTGGAATATAGAGTTTTTTGCAATTAGAGAGTAACAATTAGTACGAGCAAGGAGTGCGTAGTAAGTATTATATAATGTCAATGGAAAGGTCAAAGAGAAGTGCGGACAAAGAGAAAAATATTCGAAACGTGAGAAGTAAGAATAACTTGCAATCACCGTCCCTAGTAGTGATCATCAACATGGAGCCAATGAAGTTAGAAATCTGTTGGTTCCCACAAAGGCAAAGAGATTTTAGAAATACACAGATGTATGTGTTTTTGTAAGGATCAGATAACTTGCTACCAATTAATGTAGAACTGATGGCAGAATATATAAAAAATTACGACCCAAAGGATGGCTCGAGTGTAATAAAAGGGAGAATAATTGGGATCGATGAGAGTATCTTATAGAAGGTATTATATCTACTAATAGGTGAGCTTGCGGTAGGCATCAATGTATCCAATGACTTCAGACTAGGAAGCTATTTCAAGACAAATATGTCGTCATTCAAGAAGAATCAAGGCTGAAAAGTAGCGGAGGCACTTACACCAGAGCTTATGGAGTGGATGCAGTTCATTCAAAAGCGGTTAGGCTTGAACTGGCATACCACATATATGTCCAAACGCTTAGTGTTTGCTAAGATTGGAACACTTGAAGGCATGGTATTTAATTGGACAATTTTTGTAGCAACCCGTATCGATGCAGAGATGGAAATCAAGCAAAAAATGAATAAATTTGCATCTTAGCTGTGCTCCAACAATGTACACTCCATTATTGCATATACATTAAATCAACCAGTAGTAGAAAAAATTGTACCTTCTCTAATGCCGCAATAAGGTATGCAGAGTTTACTAATTAGTCTTAGGATAGTGGTAGACAAAATTGGGGAATCAAGTAGATCGCGGGAACGAGAGGCTATCTCAAAGACTACACCAAGGCGGATTTTAATTTGTGCAGTGACTAAGAGGGCGACTGAGGTTTCAATTTTGAATACTGGAATATTGGAAGGAAGAGATCTCACGGAAGTAATATTAGGTCAAATTTTCCAATTGTAATTTATCATGAGTCAGTTAGAAGGAAATTTAAGGCAACAATTGGAGTTGAGCAAGAAAGAGATAATAGAGAAAAGTCGTCAAATTATGGAACAGGTTCACCTTATTAGAACAAAGACGGAATCCAAGCTGGCATTGGAGCAAAAATTAGTAGAAAAAAAGAAAAATTGGACGAATGATAAAGATTGCAATCAAAGGAATTTTGAACGGCCAAAAGTAAGAACTAGTAGAGAATCGTAGGACATGGGATTTGGAAAAGGAGGCGCTAAGGTACCAATTGCAAGCAGAACATGAAAAAGCAGCAAAATTGGAATAGAAAAAGGTAAAATTGGAAGACCAATACAAAATTGAAATGCATAAGCTACAAGCAGAAATTGGTACATTGAAGAGATGTAGTGACAAAATTGGAGGGCGATTTGGCCAATGTCATTTGGCTACATGTATCTGTTTTGCTAATTTTAAGTATTAGTGAGCTGAAAGAAAAATGAAGCAACAAGAGTACCAATTAGAGGCGAAAGATGCCAAAATTCTACAATTGGAGGCTCAAATTTGGAAATTGGGAGCGGATAACAAAGTTTTATCAACAGAGTTGAAGAATAACCATGTGGATTTATCGGAGAAGGATGAAGATGTATAGTTAGAGCCAGATGCAGAGAAACCTCCTAGAGAGAATCTAGGAGCATCCCATTCTGAAGAGCCAGCTTCATAAGTAAAAATTCTTTTTACCAATTCTATGTTTGCGAGGACGCTGCACAATTAAGAGTGGAGCTATGTAGAATGGGTAGGAATTTTATGATTTATAATACATAATTTGTAGGATTAAAAATAGATAATAAGGCAATGAATGGCCAATTTAGAAGGCAGAATGGATGAAGAAGTTAAAAAAAGTAGTTATCATCGGTTGTGTAGCAGTTAATATAGTCGGGATAAGTATAAATTAGTTTAATATGGAGGAGTTGGGGCGAGACTGTGATAGTGCTGAGCCGGGATAAGCTTGGTGCTACCTCTTATTTTTTCTGTGATAGATTGTAGTGGAGAATTCGGATTTCATTCCGATTGATTGAACCATGTTGATCATGGAGTTCAATAATAAAAATAGAATAATTCAATTATGGATGAATAAGGAATTGTAATCAATTGTTGCTTGAGTTTGGTATGGCAAATTTGCAGCCAAAGATTGGATATGTCGATGCAATTTGATTGTAAATAAGAATATTATGCTATATTGGCTGTGAGAGTTGAGTGATGAAAGAGAATTTTAAAGAGAGATAATTTGTTTTGGAAGAAATTTTTAGTGAAAAGTTATTTCCAGTGATTGAAAAGTGAAGCAGGGTAAGCAGTCTATTGAAACATTGTAGCATTGCCGCATGTTGTCATGCGATTGGAGGAAGATAGCAAATTATAGTAGGAGAATTTGCGGAAGATTGGATCATGAAGTTTATTCTTAGTTGCGGAATAGTAGTACTGATTGAGTGGTCGGCGTTGTTTCTAAGTCTTTAAGTGTGCATTAGACTATGATGTTCAAAGGCAATTAGTTGTGTGACCCTAATAATTTAACTCAATGCAGTTAGTCTTTTCCTGTGTTCAAATATCCTTTTACAGGTTTTCTCTAGGCACTATTGATAGAGTAAGAAAAATGACAAAATCACACAAACTTTAGTTAAATCTTAATTAAATCCTAACCAAATCTTAAACAAATCTTAATAAAATTTGATTAAATCTTATTCAAACCTTGATTGAATCTTAATAATCCTAGTCAAATTCTAAACAAACCTTAGTCAAAGCCTAACCAAATCCTAATCAAATTCTAAATAAATCCTACTTAAATCATGATCAAATCTTAAACAAATCCTAGTCTAATCATAGTCAAATCTTAGTCAAATTCTAATAACTTTAGTTAAATTCTAATTAAATCCTAATCAAATCCTAATAAATCCTAATAAATCCTAACAACCCTAATCAAATCCTAATAAATTCTACTCAATCCCTAACAAATCTCAACCAAATCTTATAGCAGATTTAAACTACAATGGTTCATGATCTAATTATTGATCTTAGTCCAAATTTCATACACCTTTCAATAATTAAGTTGAAAATACATACAAAAAATTTGAAAGAGATCCAAATTACCCAACAAAAGTTATATTCAAATTTCTACTTAGGTATTGGCCACCCTCCTTCTCCAATCCTAATGTCAAACTTCCAGCACAAGTATCTTTTTTTTATACTATTTAATTACTCTCAAATTTCATAAACAAATAGAAAATCTGGTCTACTATTTATATAAAAAACTTTCACTTCAATCCCTCAAGTAGATTACTAAATATCTAAGAAATCCTCATTAACCCTCAAACCTCAATTTTTGAGACCTTAGTGCACTTGAACTCCAATAACTCCCAATTAAACTATTTGATCTAATTCAAACTTATAATATAGGTTAATCACAATTCTAATCATAAATTCTCAAATTTTCACTTATAGATCTATAATCAAACTTACAAAATATTCAAAGTTGTAAATCCCTCTTTATTTCATAAGATCCAAAGTTACTCGATATAATCTTGACTTTGCAAAGCTTTTATAAAGCCAATTCTTCTTTAATCACTCAAAATTAATACTAAAATATACCTTCTCAAGTCTACTTTCTAATTCCACTCTTTGATCTATAAAAGACTTTCCAACCTGCTATAGACACATAGTTTTGTACCTCAGGGTCTAATTCTGACCTAAGCTCATATCTAATCTTCTTTGGATATTAATTCTGAGATTTTTGAAGTAAAAATTTCTAAAATCTATTTTTAATTTATTCCTAAAGATGCTTATATTATTTATTTTTCTAATATACTTTATTTTGCCTTATTTATAGCCATACAAAGTAAGTAGAAGCCTCTTCTATAAAAAGGCAACATTAGCCTTTTAACCTTTTTCTACTTTCTTCTCTATTACCTATAATTCTAAGATAATTTGCTAAAATATTTCTATTTAAGCTCCTAAATATTTTAATCAGTTCTTCCCTCTTTCACCTAATGGCCGTGTTACTACATGACAATGTGTCATCACTGCTAGTGATGAGATTTGAGAATTTATCCCTTGTCCTTCTTTCCTCATCTTATAAGTAACTAGATTTGTAGCTGAAAATTCCTCTCCTATAACCATTGTTGATGTTTGGGATGGAACATAGCTTTATATTCTTGTTCCTTCCACTACTCAAACATCTTGCATATTTGAATGACCCGATTTTTTATTTGGTTTTATTATTCTATTACCTTATCCTTGCTCCATTTGTCTACTTTGGCTCAAAGGTATATATCTTCTTTAAGTCTACAACCCCACATGTGATTGATATGTCTGCTTAGACTCCTTATATTTGTAATAGAGATTTGGTGGTCTCATCTTTCTTTAATTCTCCCATGGTCTTTCTTGACCTTACATATTCTCTTTGAGCTTGTTGTTGAAAATTCATTACATGGTTTGATAATAATGTAATCTTGTCGAGTTGCCTACATTCATCCAAAGTATGGTTTTTCTCGTTGTCATGTGGCATGAACTTCTATTTGAGAATACACTGGATACTTGGCTATAGAGAGTTTATTTGAAAAAGATTGGTAAGAGTCTAAAAAGTGATTTGTTCTTAGTAAAAAGGACAAATAATATAATAATATTATAAAAAAGAAGTTATATAGATAAAACTTCTTATATTCAAGTAAGTTTGTATAAAAGGGTTCAAATTGCTATAAAAACCCTTCAAAACTTTCCATATCTGCAAGGACTTATTTCTTCTTGAACTTTAGAGTTTAATGACTCTTGATCCAACTATTCAATTTCTATGAAATTTTTTTTAAAGTTTAGGTAATATTGTTAAGTTTTACCATAAAGAAGAATCAATTATGAATTCACTTTTGATCGTCTAATATCTCAAAAAACCTAGCAAGTGCTTAAAACCCTAGCTCAGAGATACTTGAGCACTATTTTCCTTATATCTCACAATTCCAAAACTCTAATATTATAAAAAAAAATATTATATAATCTTGTGACATAAATATATACATTTTTAAAAATTTTGAGCCAAAAATCTATCAAATTGCTTAAGATATAGCTCAAAATATAACCACTAGTTAAGTAGGGTTACTTATTATCCTTAGCTTATAAGCACTAGCTTCAACTCCCAATATCTCCTTCACCATAGCTTGGATTTTATCAAGCCATATATACAAAATATAGCCAAGAAAGTGTTCTTTTCAATCCTAATCATTGATCTTCTATTGCTCTCTATATATATATGTTATGTATAAAAGAGTGAGAGTAGATACAATTTTGACACCTTAACTTTGAGCACCTATATCTCTTTTATAAAAAGTCCAAATTATGCAAGATTTGCACCAAAACCATATCCAAAAAACCGAACTTACTGACCTTAGTCTTTGATGTTCAATTCCTCTCTAGAAAAAAATCCAAATTCCTAATAAATCCTCGGGAAGCCTCCTTGAAGTCTATTGGGCATGATTTTTGGCCAATAGGAATAGAGACTTCTATCATCCAATTCCATTCATTCACATGGATGGCCTAACTATCCCCTTTCAGACTAAAAATCCCTTTCTAATCCTTTTTTCTTATAAGATTTATATTATATGTGTTTTAAATACCAAATAAAAGAAATAAATTAGATCTTAAGGATCACGAATGTGAAACAAAGGTGACTTAAGATATATAAAAGTTATTATCAATATAAAATCAACTTCAAAAGTCACTACCAAAAAAAAAATAAGATTGTATAAACCTCAATAATAACCTTTTTAGATAGATTCTTTTTAAACTTACAACCTAATCACATCTTATAATCAATAAAAGTCCATTGATATGGCTTTCATTTAGCTATATAGTAAATTGTACATTAAATATATATGTATAATTTTTTTTCATATGGTAGCCAAACCACAATATGACACCATAATTACTATATTCAAATTGTTGGCCCTGTGACCAATACTATCCAAGCACATGCCACCTTCTACAAAACTGATGGTATTCCTTCTATGGTCTATTTTCTCTTAATCCTTGTGGCCTATTTTGATAACCATCTTGTCTAAAATTTTTCATTTGATTGTCTACTATATCTAGGAGATTCTCAAAAATTCTAATAATCCTACCTATGAATAATTGATGGCATTCCAATTTTGCAAAATTGAGAAGAATGGCCACTTTGCTTGTAATTTGTACACCACATTTTTGAAGTATGGCTTTCAGACTCTATGTGAGGTGGTGGTAGATTAGGATCTTGGTTCCTTGCTACATATGCCATTTACTCAATTAAGGTCTGTATCTGCTTCAAAATGGCTTCTTGAAACTCTTCCTGGTTTACATGTATCTTCTTCTCCATATCCTCTACCTTTTCTTCTAAGTTTAGAGCAAATAAGGTAGGTAGAAGTATTGGTTCTTGTATTGCTAGTCATATGGATAATTGGCTTGATCTGATTATTAAAAGATTAGGATTAGAACCTTACTAACCTCCTTCTAATTCCATCATACATAGCCTGATAGGAATAAATTGTAGAATTATCTCATCTTTCTTCTTCCTAAGCCACTCATAATTTTTTTCTATGGCATTTATTTCTTTTGCCACTCTCTTGGCTTTCTCTAAAGTCCTAAGATTTTATTCTAGTATACTTTTAATTGTAGATTGTTGTTATCGTCCGTCTCACTTACTCTACCAATACTGCCCAAAGTAAATCTGTAAAGGGGATTTGAACACAGGGAAAGACTATCCACATTGAGTTAACTGTTAGGGTCACACAACTAACTACCTATTGAATATTAGAGTCCAATGCACACATACATGCTTTTCTCTAAAATATTGCCATCCACTCTACTGGTTCTACTATTCCGCAACTAAAGATAAACTTTGTGACACAATCCTCTATCCATTCTCCTACTATAATCTTCTGTCTTCTTTCAAGCTCACAACAACAATTCGCAATGTCGCACCATTTCCATAGACTGCATACACCCGCTTCTCTCTCCAATCATTAGAAATAATTCCTCACCCAGAACATCTTTCAAAATAAATCGTTACTCTAATATTCTCCTTCACCGTTCAACTCTCACAGTTAATACGGCATGATACTCTCATCTACAATCAAACTTCATTGACATGGCCAGTCTTCGACCTCCAATTTTCTACAAAGAACTCACGCATCAAACAATTATAATTTCTTATTCATCCACATATATATTTTCTCATATTCATACTCATTCTTCATAAAACATCTCCAATTCTCCACTTCCAGTTTTCCACTTATATTTCTCCACTGATATTTCAGCATATCAATACATCTTCAATCTTTCACTATAAATCAATTCTTTCTTTCATTGCTTCATTACAGAACTGCACTTAATAATATTCAACACTTATCTAATATCCTTCTCTTAAAAATTAACAAGAGGTAGCACCAAGCTTACCCCGGCTCAGCACTATCACAGTCTGGCCCTTACTACTACTGTCCGAATTAATTTATACTTATCCCAATCGGTATTAACTGCTATACAACCGACGATAACCACTTTTTCTAACTCCCTTACCCATGCTGCCTTCTAAACTGGCCATTCATCGACTTCCTGCCTACTCTTAACTCTACAAACTATGTATTGTAAATCCTAAAATTCCTACCCATTCTACATAGCCCCACTCCTAACTGTGCAGCGTCCTCGCAAACACAAAACTGGTAAAACTTTGTTATAAGGCTAGCTCCTAAGATTGAAATACTCCTGGATTTGTAGGAGATTTTTTTGCGTCTCGCTCTAATGGCACGTCTTCATCCTCCTCCGATAAATCTACATAATAAATCTTTAATTGCGTTGATAAATCTTCATTATCCGCTCCCAATTTCCAAACTTGAGCCTCCAACTGTAGAATTCTGGCAACCTTCACCTCTAATTGGCGCCTTTGTCGCTTCACCTTCTCCTCCAGCTCACTAATATTCAAAACTGCAGGAACAGATTCCTGTGGCCGAACGACATTAGCCAAATCGCCCTTCAATTTTCCCACTTCACTTTTCAAGGTACCAATTTCTATCTATAGCTTCTCCATTCCAATTCGGTATTGGTCTCCCAATTCCACCTTTTCCTGATCCAATTTCACTACTTTATCACGTTCCGCCTGCAACTAACACTTAAGCGCTTCCCGTTCCAAATCCCATATCATGCGATTCTCTATTAATTCTTGCTTTTGACCGTTCAAGATTCTTTGTATGCGATATTTTTTATTCGCCCAATTTTTCTTTTCTTCTGCTACTTTCCGCTCCAATGCCAACTTGGACTCCGTCTTTGCTCTAATCAGGTGCCCTTGTTCCACAATTTGCCAGCCTTTCTCCAATATCTCCTTCCGGCTAGACTCCAATTGTTGTCTTAGATTCCCTTCTAGCTGACTCACAGTAAGCTGCAATTGAGAAATTTGTCCTAATATTACTTCCGTGAGGTTCCATTCTACCAATACCCTGGTGTTCAAAATTGGAGCCTCAACCACCCTCTCTATCACTGCATGAATTGAAGCCCGCCCTGGTGTAGTCTCCGGGATAGCCTCTCATTTCCGCAATCTACTGGATTCCCCAATTTTGTGCACCACTACCCCTGGGCCAACTGGTAAACTCCGCATACCCTGTTGCGGCAGTGAGGAAGGCACGCTCTTCTCCCCTGCTGGTTGACTTAATGTGTATGCAATCACAGAGTGCACATAGTTAGAGCATAGCAAACAAGCGGATTTACCTGTTTTTTGCTTGGCTCCCATTTCTGCATGGATACGGGTTGCTACAAAGGCTGCCCAATTAAAGACCATGCCTTCCAATGTTCCAATCGCAGCAAACAACAAGCGCTTGGATATGTACGTGGTATGCCAGTTCAAGCCTAGCCGCTTCTGAATGAACCGCATCCACTCCGCAAGCTCTAGATTAAGTGCCTCTACCACTTTCCAGCCTTCATTTTTTTCAAAGGACGCCATGTCCTCTTTGAAGTAACTTCCCGATCTAAAGTCACTGGACACTTCGACGCCTACCACTAACTCACCTATCGGTAAATATAATACCTTCTGTAAGGTACTCTCATCGATCTCAATTATTCTCTTTTTTATTACACTTGAACCATCCTCTGGGTCGTAATTTCCTATGTACTCTGCAACTAATTCTACATCAATTGGAGGCAAATTATCCAATCCTCGCAAAAATATGTACATCTGTGTATTTCTGAAATCTCTCTGTCTTTGTAAGGACCAACAGATTTCTAACTTAATGGGCTTCATGTTGGTGACTACTACTAGAGATGGCGATTGCAAGTTACTCTTGCTTCGCACATTTTGGACATTCTCCTCTCTACCCGCAGCTCTCTTTGACCTCTCCATCGACATTATATAATGCTGACTACGTACTCTTTCCTCGGACTAATCGTTACTCTCTGCCTGCAGATAACTCTACACTCCAATAAGCATACACTTGGACGACCAAACTCAAAACAGAATGCTAATCAAAACTCCCATTATGTGCCCAGCTCCTAACCTTTTACTCGGGGTTTAAAGCAACAATCCTTAATCCAGTGTACCAGATCGTCACTTCCAATTTGCATGACTAGTCCGTATTAGAATCCAAAACTGACCATCAGCCGTCTTTCTAGCCATCATGCACCTTCATTAAAGGTAAGCTATCATGAACAGGTACACCCTCTTCCCTCCAATTTTGAAAACCCATCTCGGATTTACGTAAAATAAAGACGTAAACGGTTGCCGTTAACTCCGGTGGTAAATTGAGTATCCATAAAATCTTCCAATTGAACTGAACCATTAGAAAAGGCTTCAATTATTTGATAAGATCCATGCCAACGGACTTGGAATTTCTCCGGAAAATGGTGAAAGTGACTATCATAAAGAAGCACCAGATCATTGGGCATAAAAGATTTAGGACGTAATTTACTATCATAATAATTCTTTCGGCGGCGCTATGTAGCTTCCATAGTTAAAAGAGCCATAGCTCTAACTTCGTCCAATTTTTCCATTTGTGCTAACCGATATTGGAGGGAGTCTTTGTCATCGAGACGTTCATCCAATGCAATTTGTAAACTCTGAACTTCCAATTCAATTGGTAATATTGCCTCTTGCCCATACACCAATTGGAATGGTGTGGAATTGGTAGTCACTTTATACGCAATACGATATGTCCACAAGGCTGCGAACAATTTTGTATCCCAGTCCGTTCCCACATCAGACATTATTTTCATTAAAATTTTATACAAAATATTGTTGGTCTTTTCAATTTGTCCATTGGTCCAAGGGTGATATAGGGTTGTCTTCCGATGCTTGATCTTATATTTATTTGTCAAAGCCACAATTGTAGAATTAATAAAATGGGTTCCACAATCACTAACCAATTTTTTGGGACACCCAAATCGAGTGATAATGTTCTCATATAAAAACGTGGCTATAGTATCGGCATTATCAGTTTTTGTTGCCATTGCCTCCGCCTATTTTGTGATGTAATTTGTCGCTACTAAAATATATCTTTTTTGTCCATTACGCGAGGTTAGTGCAATTGATCCTATAAAATCAATATCCCATTTTTCAAACGGTGCTTGTGCTAAAATTGGTACCAACGGCATGGCAGAAGTTCTTTGTAGGTCTACTAATACAACAGCGTAGAATTCCGTCTCTCCCCTGCTTATACAAAGCATCTCCAATCATCGTATATGGAACACTTTTCAAAATCAAGCATTTCTTAAGTTTCTCACTATATGTAGGTAGAAATGTTTGAAATGTCAGATACTGCATCAATTCACTATATTCTGGGATGATCATGTCGACGGCAAATAATTTCGCATCAGGAAGTGCATCATTGATAGGTTCATTACCGAATATATTGGACAATTGAGATAAATGATCTGCATTGGCATGTTTCTTTCCTAGTCGAACATTAATAATAAAATTAAATTCTTGAGGGAGTATCATCCACCGAGCGATGCATCCATTCAATTGACGTTTATTAATCATATACTTAAGAGCATCATGATTGACATGAAATACAAATGGGTAACCAAGCAAATAATGCCAAAATTTTTGGACAGAATAAATCATGTCCAAGGCATCTTGTTCAGTCGTAGTATAATTTTATTCCGCAGCTACAAATTGTTGACTAGCATAATAGATGGGGTGATCCAAACCCTTTTCATCTTTTTGGCTTAAAACGGATCCAATAGCAACATTCGAGGCATCAACATAAATATGAAAGGGTTTTGTCCAACAAGGTGCAATAAGTACTGGTATTTGACACCAATTTTCATTTTAACTCTTCAAACGCAACTGTACATTCCTCAGTCCAAATTGGACTATATCCATCTGGTGGCGGTTTCTTTAAGAGATTCGTTAATTGTTGACATATTTTTACAAATAAATGAATAAATCGCCTATAATAGCTGATATGGCCTATGAAATCCCGAACACCAGACATTGTTTCTGGCTTTGATAAAGCCAATATACGAGTAACTTTATCTGGGTCAGTAGCGATACCGGCCACAAAAATGATATGTCCCAAAAGTTTTTTGGATGGTACGCCAAATTGACACTTCTCAGAATTCAAAGATATCCCATATTTATCACATTAGTCCAAACAGTTACCAAGATGTTCCAAATGATTCGCTATTGTACTGAATGTGCAAAAATCATCTAAAAATATTTCCATTGACAATCGTAAATAATCCTGAAACACTTGCGTCATTACCCTTTGAAATGTGGCCGGGGCATTACATAATCCAAATGGCATCACTTTATAAGGAAATGTGCCCCAATCTGTAATAAAAGTAGTCTTCAACTGGTCCTCTTCTGCAATTTTTATTTGATTATAATCCAAGAATCCGTCCAAAAAGGAATAACATTCATGCCCTACTACTGCGTCCAGTATACTATCTGTAAAAGGTAAAGGAAAATAATCTTTCTTGGTAGCTGCGTTTAATTTACGGAAGTCCTGACAGATACGGATTTTCCCATTTTTCTTCGACACTATCACAATTGGTGAAACCCATTCACTATAGAGGACTTGATATATGAAGTCCACGTCTAATAATTTATCTACTTCTTCCTTGACCATGAGAGAATATTTTGGATTAAGACGGTGTTGTCTTTGACAAACTGGTGTAGCATCTTCCTCTAAGGTAATTTGATGCTCACAAACTTTGGCTAGAATATCTTTTAAATCCGCATACAATCCAGCAAAAGCAGATTTATGATTTAGAAAGAATTCTTTCCAATTTTTTAGCTCTATACCCGTAATACTGGTATATACTTTGATAATCTGGGATATTTCATTGGAACCCAAGTTAATGGATTGGCACACAGGTTCTTCATTAATCCCCGAATTGATTTGTCCCTCCTGCTCTGAATTCTTCATATGGGCCGGCAAAGTAGACTTACCCAATTCCGGTTCCAATGTACCAACTTCATTTATAGCACAATTATTCATCCAGTCCGCGATGACATTGTCAAAATTTACTACATCCTCCTGATCTAAAAAATATTCCCCTGGACCTCCATACTAGTGTAACACGACTGGCTTCCACATGTGAGTTGGGTCCTTATCAACTTACATCGCATTATTAACTTCGTCATACTCTGCCTCAAATTGGCCCTCATCTTCAGATGTTGCTTCTGTGCCCCTAATTTGTGACTCCCCATGATATTGAATTGGGTACATCTGTAAAAAAATCTTGTCATTATCTTCCCCAATAATTAACGTTTTACGGCTCCAATCATTCCTAGCTTTGGCTTGATATAGCCACGGCCGACCCAATAATATTGGATATGATAGAGTAGAACTCTGTAATCGGAAAACAATATAATCAATTTCATATGTAATTCTCGTAATTATAGTATTAATACTGCATAAGATACCCATTGATTTTATCCTACTATGATCTGCCATTCTAAATACTAATGTTGTGGGTACTAATTGTTTTAAATCTAACTCCTCCTTTGTATCGGCGTTCATTAAATTCACACTAGAGCCACCATCCACTTGAACTCTAGGAATGAAAACACCATCAATTGATACATCGATAGTTGGTGCTCTCGGATTGGGATTCAAACTAACCTCATGAATTTCTTTATTACGAACTCTACGTCATATTAACGAGGAATTCAATGTAGAACGGCATTCAAGTGCAACTGCTAACAATTGCTTCATGGTAATAGAAGGTTTAATTTCATCCAAATCTTTCATAATATCATATGGTTTCATATTAGCAATGATTCCCAGTGGCCTCTTCTTTTTCATGGATTTTAATTTGACTCCTTGAGATAATTTTCTTACGGAATTTGAAACTAGAACTGCTGCATGGACTTTGTCGTAATTCGTATCCATAAGAAGATCTTTCAATGGATAAGATGGCTCTCGGATCTTTGCAGATATTGGTACTGATTTTGGTTGAACCATTATCTCGAGGCTAAGATTATTCTCAAGTTGCACAGATGAATTGGATTCCCGCGTTGATAATTCCTTTGATACTCGTGCTAGATTTGAAGCATCATTCAATAATTGACATTGGTCCGCTGCAACTGGTACTTCCAATTGTTGAATTGGATCTTTTCTCTTTTGCTCGGCCCGAGTAAGTACTAGACGGACGCATTCCACCCGATTTATCGGAGAATCTTTTGGTACTCGAATATTATCCTCTATCTTACTTTGCAGCTGAATACGCTAATCTCAGTTATTAACATTAAACGGAGCGTTGCACTACTGGTAAGTATGTCCAGATTGCTTACAATTTCCACATACTGGAGCGTAATCATCACTGGCTCTAGGATTAGGACATTCACTAGCATAATGTCCTAGCTGCCTGCATCAATAGCATCGAAGGAGTCTTCATCCTCCTCCATCTGGTATATAGGGCGTCTCCACTAGTATATACTGGCTAGGCTTGTTCCAGGTTTGATAAGTAAAGGATCCCGGTCGACCAGTTGGAATTGTAGGATTTGAAATTGGATTTTGAATAGGGGGATATTAGGATTGTCCTTGCTGATTTTGCACAAAAGCTTGGGAATTGGGATCACCTTCTTGGTTATATTCAGAATTTTGAAAATTATAGAAATTTCTATTTTGTTTAATAGGACGATTTCCGTTCCAGCCAAACCTATTTCTAATCTGAACTTGATTAACATCCCACGATGTTGGTTGAGGCATAGTTTGATTGCCTAACTAATATTGCCTTCTTAAATTTCAGCAATTTGTGGTTACATGCTTACCTCCACAAAAGGTACATTGCACCGTCATTTGGGGTGGCGAAGGGCACTCCGTTACTAAATGGCCTTGCCCCTTACAATTACTGCACCAAATATTGGGGCGTATATTAGTCGATTTATGTCTCTTTTCCTTATCCTTTGCCAAATTAACAGCCAACTTGTCCATCTTCTTTGTCAAAGTTAACAACAAAGTCTCATTTGGATCCTTTGATACTAGTTCGTTAGAGAACTCTTTTATAGATATTAGTTTTTGATATGGAGAGTATGGAACTGCAATTGTTGGTGGTACAGCCTGCAATGGAACAGCATTCACTATCCCTTACGAATTAACACTAAGATTTGCACCGTAGTCAATTGTCCTTAGGTAATTGTTTATTGTTTCATTTCAGGTTGGTATTTGATACCCTCCTTGAGATGGAATCAGTGTGGCTCCTGTGGTTAAGAATTGGTCATAATGACATTCCTCCCATACCTTAGCTCGGTCAAGTGAGGCAACCACAGTAGCAGGTTGCGCCTCCTTTACAATCAACTTCAATTCTGGTGGGTATAGTCCGTTAATCAATATGAACATAATAAATGAGTCTGGCATTTGGTTATTTGGCCATTTTCAAAGGATATCTGCTACTCGGCCATAATATGACTGCACCGCTTCTTCCGGTACCATTTTGCTATTCATTAATCTTTCTCTAAGATGTTCTTCAAATCCTATTGGTCAAAAATGAGTCAAAAATATATATTTCAATGCCTCCCAATTAGAAAATTGTCCAACGGGTTGGCGATTATACCATTCAAATGCCATATCTTTCAAGGTTGCTGGTAGCCATCTTAACCAAATATCTTCAGTTCTACCATTTTTGGCTATACATGCGGTCAGGAATTGAGACAAGTGTTGCTCTGGGTTGGCTTCTAGCAGACCCCTAAAGGTAGGTAATGGGGCTATGCTAGTTGTGTGATCACCCACCGCACCTATTTGTACCGCAATTGGTACCGCTGGACCCCCCGCCGCCATTGAAGGTGACAATGTTCTACTTGCTTCCTGATTAAAATAAATGCTGCCTCCCTCAATTGTCTTTTCCAGAGTTCTAGGCCTCCGCTCTTTAGTATTATTATCTGCGAATAATTTTATCAATTGAAGTTGAGGTGAAAACGACGGATTTTGGAATACACTGAATTGGCCCTTACTGACAAGCGATACATTCCCTACTGAAGAACTAGCCTTGCTAGAATCGGCTATATCCACTATTGGAAAAGTACCCAATAGAGTACCCAATTCTTCTGTGCTCCGTTCTCTTTTCGCTAATGGGCTCAAGAAATACACTGGGCTATTTGCGAAATTATCCGCAAGTGCTTTTGATAACTTCTTTAACGGTATATATGTCTGAAATATTAAAGATCTTTCATGTTCTTGATATGCTTGGATATGCCGACAAGCATGCAACCACGGTTTAATCCAACTCTATCGATGCTTCCTTTTTAGCTTCCGTTCTTGCTCGTCATGCAACAAATTTCTTACTTGTGCTCTCTCCTGTCTTCCTTTCGACTAACGTATTTTTCTCAGAGCAATGTTCTCATTCTTATTAACCATAATCTTTCATCATCTATTATTGACATTGCTTTCCACCACTATTGTAACTACTTATTCAGCAGTTAATTTCTAACACTCAATACTATTGTCAATCCTCGGCAACGGCGCCAAAATGTTGTTATCGTCCGTCTCACTTACTCTACTAATATTGCTCAGAGTAAATCTGTAAAGGGGATTTGAACACAGGGAAAGACTATCCGCATTGAGTTAACTGTTAGGGTCATACAACTAACTACCTACTGAACATTAGAGTCCAATGCACACGTACATGCTTTTCTCTAAAATACTGCCATCCACTCTATTGGTTCTACTATTCCGCAACTAAAGATATATTTTGTGACACAATCCTCCACCCATTCTCCTACTGTAATCTTTTGTCTTCTTTCGAGCTCATAACAACAATTGGCAATGTCGCACCATTTCCATAGATTGCATACACCCGCTTTTCTCTCCAATCACTAGAAATAATTCCTCATCCAGAACATTGTCGTGGTGAGAGTCATAGCCCTAAGAAACACTGGGTCTTTTTTGCCTCTAGTTTCTCAAGTGCAAGATGAGATTCATAAAGTTCATAAAATTGAAGAATTTATATAAAAACATACTTTATTAATCCTAACATATTCTGCCTTTAGAAACCCGCCCTCAATTTTGCTCATAAATCCTAGGATATCATATCAATTGAAGCAAAATTTGGACACAAGGTACTTAAGGAAGTAAAGAAGCAAACCCCATAAACCTTTTGATTATAGCTCATGTGGTTAGAGAGAACCATGTTGTCAAAGTAATCCCTCCATGCTGCCTTTGATTCTAGATCCCCTTTGCTTCACACCTTCATTGCTCTTCATTAAAGAAGACCTAAGTGCTAAAATTAAGTAAGCTTATAGCTTGTCTCATGTTGTAAACACCTTCCAAATATTGCTCCAAGAGCCTTCTCCAAACTTGAGTTATAGGTTCCATCCTTTTTCTTTAATTTTGCCTTCTAACAACTCTAGATCTGACCACAGCTTTCCTCATAACTCCTCGAATATAACTCCAATAGCAATCAGTTTTTTATACAACTTAATAGACTCATTTATCTAAAAATCCCAACAAATTTCACTCAAAATACTACTCTGATCACAAAGTTATGCTCTCTCAAACTTCACTGATTTAGAGATAGACCCTTGTCACTTTGAAAGAACATAACATTTTATTTATAAGACTAATGAGTATCAAACTTGCACTCATCTCTTCCTTAACTTACATAGATCATGTCTATCAAATTTCACATTCAAATTCGTCTCCTAACTCCCTTTATACCCCAAAAAACCCACACACATGCACTGCCCATACAAACCCTCAACCCTACCTTCACTCTATTTCTTTTTTCATTCAAACTGGTTACAATTTTACTCATAACTCTTTGCTCAGAGGTCATATTGACTTGAGATTTTGACACAAAGTAGTTAACTCTATAAAAAACAAAAACCCAACAAATTTCGCCACTAAAGTGTAAGTGGTTTCCAAGAACCAAGGCCCGAAATTTAATAACCCTCACTGCCCTAGTCTTAAACACTTGCAATTTCACGACTCATATCTCCCTTGATACTTAATCAAAAGACATGAGAATTGTCTCTATGAGTTTCTTATCTTGTCTACTCCAAACCCACAAAAACTCGCATCTAAAATCCTCTCTAAGCTTCCTCTATATACAAAAATGTATACTGCCTATCAAAAAAATCCTATGCCTTCCAAAAAAACTCTCCTCCTTCTTCTTCATGACCCTTCCTTGTCATCTCCCTCCTGGTCTTCTTTATCCTCTTGGTCAAAAAGACCTCTTAGCCCATGTCTTTTCCACTTCCTCAACCTTTTTCTTTGGACTAACTTGAAGAAATTTCACTTTTCAAGGTAAATTTCCATTGTATCTTCTTACTACTAATTTTCTATCAACCTTTCTTCTAATCTTAATCTTTTTATTTTAGTGCATTCTTTTATGTTTTTCACACTATGTTTTGATTTACAACACAACAATGTCTTTCAAAATAAATCGTTACTCCAATATTCTCCTTCGCCGCTCAACTCTCACAGTTAATACGGCATGATACTCTCATCTACAATCAAACTTCATTGACATAGTCGGTCTTCGACCTCCAATTTTCCACAAAGAACTCATGCATCAAACAATTATAATTTCTTACTCATCCACATATATATTTTCTCACATTCATACTCATTCTTCATAAAACATCTCCAATTCTCCACTTCCAGTTTTTGACTTATATTTCTCCACTGATATTTCAGCATATCAGTACATCCTCAATCTTTCATTATAAATCAATTCTTTCCTTCATTGCTTCATTACAGAACTGCACTTTACAATATTCAGCACTTATCTAATATCCTTCTCTTAAAAATTAACAAGAGGTAGCACCAAGCTTACCTTGGCTCAGCACTATCTCAGTCTGGCCCTTATTACTACTGTCCGAATCAATTTATACTTATCCCAATCGATATTAACCGCTACACAATCGATGATAACCACTTTTTCTAACTCCCTTACCCATGCTGCCTTCTAAACTGGCCATTCATTGGCTTCTTGCCTACTCTTAACTCTACAAACTATGTATTGTAAATCCTAAAATTCCTACCCATTCTACATAGATCCTTGGAAAAATCCTTGAATAAAAAATTACTTCAAAGTATCATTGTTGATCATATTCTCTACAAATCGGGTGCAAACCAGCTCAAATCTTTGTACATAAGAAGATACATTGTCCTCTTGCTTTTGCTTTATTATTGATACCACCTTCAACGCTATACTCTATGCTACCTCTAGTTGGAAATAATTTAGAAACTCCCCTTGTAGTTGTGGCCACTCTACAAAATATTCCTCTAGGAGATTACAATACCATTTGTATGCCTCTTTGTATAATGTAGTGGAAATTTAGACCAAATAGTAAGTTGGATTGGTGATTAATGAAGTGGTTAAAATTTCAATGTACCGCTCCATGTGCAAAAATGGATCTTCGTCTTTTATGCTATAAAACTTTGATAAGTATACAGAAATGCTTGTTGCAACTAAGTCTCTTAACACCACAATAGATAAGCCTTGTGGCATCACCAATGATTCAGTTGGTGGTCTTTGAGCCATTTCTTGAAGAATTATCTCTACTATAGGTTCCATGTTAACTTGTTTTTTTAAAAGTTGCCTATTATCTACTACTTCAAAGGCTGAAAAGAAATCTAATTCTAATATTCTATTAAATCTTCCTAATAATGGTTCTTCATCCCTTTATCTTTGATTATTCCTTTCAATTTCAACTTCAAATTTAGTTGTCATTATAGTAATCACCTCTTGAAATTCTACATGATCTTCTCTTTCTATTGTTCTACTCCCTTTTCCTAAAATTTTTTTGGCTTCACCTTGTCTTTTCAAATTTTTTTTCAAGCCCTTTTTTTGATGTTGTCTCCAACTAGGATCAACTTTGGTTTCTTTGATTGGATTTGAGTATTCATCTAGTCATTTCTAATGAGCCTCACACCATTCATCACACATTATAATAATCTTTCCTTCCATTTCTGATTTCCACTTATTTAGGTGAGAAATTTAAGAAGGTTATTTAATAGAAATCTGCAAGTCCACGTTAATTTACAATCTCTATGGTAAGGAGAATAAATCACAAAATATAATATTCGATTTAGATTAGAGTATCACTTCCATAGCTTTCTCTTCTTATTATTATATAGACAAGCTTTTCATGGAATTGACCATCACCAAGCACCAAAATGGAACTCAAGAAATCTCTCTACCATTCCAATTCAATACCTGATTAAGGAATTATCCACAATGTGAGCCACAATAATAAATACGTTACAAAAAGCTTGAATTTTTTTTTGTTCAAATAATTGATAAGAACATACCTCAAGCAATCTCCATGTCTTTTCAAATTAGTTTTTATACTCACGAGTTCTATATGAATTCTTACTCTAATCCCCTATAAGGAATGATTTGGTGGAAAAGGTTACAAGGTATTCTATCTAATCTCCCGAGATGAGTCTGAAAATACATCTTTTGCCGTGCTCCTTCCTTCACGACCCCAACTTCACAACCAATACCCTCCAATATTCTGCAGCATTATAATCCTCTACCACAATGGCTGTTCCAAGCCAAAATGACAATTAAAAATAACAAACACAATTAATCCTGGCTTTTAATTCTAAATTCTAAAATTGAGGGCTCTCAGCAAATGTACCATTTTATGAATGCAAGATCTCACCACCTTCATTGCATTTAGAATCTGATAGATCAATTTTTTTTACACAAAAAAATTCTAATAGGTTTTTTCTTTTATTCTTTAATTTTCTCATTCAATGCTTCAATCTCCCTCTATCGCTACAAATTTTGCTACCACAACTTCTCTTCTACTACTTTCAATCTTTTTTTTTTTTTTTTTTTTTTTTTTTTTAACCTTATTTTCTTAAAAACCTTGTATTATTTCATAATTAAGAGATGCTAGAGTCACTTTGTTTATAGCCTCTATCACTGCTTGTGCTTTCTTACAACTGCCTCTTCTTATTAGATCTACTATACTTCTCTACTTATAGAAAAAAAAAAAAAAATCTTCTTCTTTCTAAAACTTTGTACGTACAGACCTGCTTCATACTCTAGTTTGGCTCTTCTCTTTTTAATATTCTTACTAGTATTACTTTCAATAATACTTGATATTCTTCATGATTGTTGTAGATCCTTACACAATAGCTCCTTAAAAATATCAAATTCCTATACTTGTTCATTGTCACCAGTAGTACTGATCCAAAATTTTCAATAATCTTCTTCACCAATTGAATGTCCTTTGGCATGATCGTCACACTCTTTGCATGGGTGGCAATTCAATCTTCCAAATATGTCCTTGTTGCCTTCTGAAGGCCAATACAACCTAATTCTAGAAACATAGATCTATCTTAAAGTTCTGTACAATCTAGCTGGCTCATTTTTGAAATGACAACTTGCGGATCAATAATTCCGTGCTCTTTTCGTACTCATGAATTTTTCAAAGAGCGAATATTTTTGGATGATAACTATGTGACTTCTTCACTCTTTCCGTGGTCAGGGTAGGCTTCTTTACAGCTTTTGTGGCCAACTGCTTTCAAGATTCTAATCATCATATTTTCTACTAGGATATCAAAACCGCAACAACATCATCTCTAAAAAAATTCTCGTATTATAATGATGATGTTGTGTTGTGATTCGGCTACTATGTGAAAAAATTGTACATATGTATTTAATGTACAATTCACTACATAGCTAAATGAGAGCCATATCAGTGGACTTTTATTAATTATAAGATGTGATTAGGTTGCTAATTTAAAAAGAATCTATTAAAAGGATTATTATTAAGCTTTATATAATCTAATATTCTTTTTAGTAGTGATTTTTTGGTTGATTTTATATCGATAGTAACTTATATATATCTTAAGTCGCCTTTGTTAGACATTGGTGACTCTTAAAATTTTAGTTTACTTCTTTTATTTGGTGCTTAAAGCACAAAGTATGTAAATCTTATAAGAAGAAGGATTAGAAAAGGATTTTTAGTGTAAAAAGGGTAGTTTGGCCATCTATGTGGATGAAATAGAGGTGGATGATAGAAATCTCTATTCTAATTGGCCAAAAATCATGCCCAATGGGCTTCAAGGAGGCTGCCCGAGGGTTTATTAGGAGTTAGGGTTTTTTTTCAAAAGCGAGTCAAACATCAGAGGCTATGATCATAAGGTTTAGGTTTTTGGATTTATTTTAGGTACAAATTTTGTGTAATTTGCACTTTTTATGAAGAAGTTATAGGCGCTCAAAGTTAAGGTGTCGATTTTGGACCTACTGTTACTCTTTTGGATATAACTCGCACATACAAAGAGCAATCAAGGATTGGCGACTAAGGTTGGAAGGAGCACTTTTTTGGCTACACTTTTCACATATGGCTTGATAAAATCCAAGCTAAAGTAAAGGAGATATTAGAAGTTGAAATCAGTGCTTACAAACTTAAGGGCAGTAAGTGACCTGCTTACATAGTGGTTACATTTTGAGCTATATCTTAGGCAATTTGAAAGATTTTTGGCTCATAATTTTTAAGAATATATATGTTTACGTTACAAGACTATGAGCAAAAATTTTGTAACATTAGAATTTTGGGTTTGAGAGATATAAGGAAAATAAAGCTCGGGTATCTCTGAGCTAGAGTTTTAAGCACTTACTAGGGATTTTGAGATATCGGACAATTGAAAACAAATTTATGATTGATTCTTTCTTGTAGTGAAACTTCAAAGAATCATCTACACTTTGAAGTAAATTTTATAGAAATTGAATACTTGAATCAAGAGTTATTGGATTCTAAAGTTTAGCAAGAAATAAGTCTTTGTAGATGAATAAAGTTTTGAAGGTTTTTTGTAGAAATTTGAACCCTTCTTGTACAAACTTACTTAAATACAAGAGGATTTATATATATAAATTCTCTTTTGTAAGATTGTTGTATTATTTGTCTTTTTTATTAACAACAAATCACCTGTTGGATTTTTGCCATCAAATTTCAAATAAACTCTCCACAGCCAAGTATCCAATATATTCCCAGATAGAAGGCTATGTCATACAACAACGCCATCCAATCCGCTTATTATCTCTTGATTATAAATTATAGAAATTCACTACAACATAGCAAACTAGTCCATGCAATGTTGTATCTCCAAGTAACATCAATCCTGATACTTGCTATCTTTATATCTAATTGTAATCTATTACATCTACCTACACTCTTGTTTCTATATTGCTTCACCTTCCTTAAATCTAATTACTGACATTACACCATATGATGCCATGGCAAGTACCAAATCTAGTCAAATCTCTAATAGAAATGATCAAATCTAAAAAATCCTAGTCTTTTAAAACACTTTCAAAAACTCCAATCCTAGATTTTCTCCCTTCTAAATACCACATGAAATCAATTGACTCATCGAAAGATATGACACAAGGGTAGAAGCCCTTCTTTCATTCTATTATCAGATTTTTTCATCGTCGCCACTGCTACCACTTCTTCTCATGTGTTGTCGTGTTGTGATTTGACTACCATGTAAAAAAATTATACATATATATTTAATATAAAATTTATTATATAATTAGATGAAAGCTATAATAGTAGGTTTTAAAAGTTATAGGATGTAGTTAGATTGCTAGTTTAAAAGAGATCCTTTAAAAAGATTATTATTAAGGTTTATACAATCTTATTTCTTTTTTTGATAGTGATTTTGAAGTTGATTTTATATTGATATAAAACTTTTTTATATCTTAAGTCACCTTTATTAAATATTGGTGATCCTTAAGATCTTATTTATTTCTTTTATTTGGTATTTAGAACACATATTATGTAAATCTTATAAAAAAAAAAAAGGGATTAGAAAGGGATATTTAGTATAAAAGGGGATAGTTAGGCCATCTATATGAATGAATGGAGATGGATGATAGAAGTCTCTATTCCTATTGGCCAAAAATCAAGCCCAATGGACTTCAAGGAGGTTATCCGAGGATTTATTAGGAATTAGGATTTATTTTTTGAGAGGAATGGAACATCAAAGGCTACAATCAGCAAGTTTGGTTTCTTAGATATGGTTTTGGTACAAATTGTGCATGAATTGGACTTATTATGAAGGAGATATAAGGAAAATAGTGCTTGAGTGTTTCTAAGCTAGGGTTTTAAGCACTTGCTAGGATTTTTGAGATATCGGATAATTAAAAATAAAATTATGGTTGATTCTTTTTTTGTGGTGAAATTTAAGAATATTATCTATAATCTTAAGAAAAGTTTTAGAAATTGAATGGCTAGATCAATAGTTATTGGGCTCTAAAATTTGAGAAGAAATAAGTCTTTATGGATGAATAAGGTTTTAAAAGGTTTTATGGCAATTTGAACCTTTTTGTATAAACCTACTTAAATATAAAAGGTCTTATCAATAAAAATTATCTTTTATAATATTTTTGTATTATTTGTCTTTTATATTAGAGAAAAATCACTATTGGACTTTTGCTAATAAGCTTCAAGTAAATTCTCCACAACAAGGTACCCAATGTATTTCCAAATAGCAAATCATGCCACACAATAGCATTCCTCAAAACACCCAAAACCACCCTCCCAAATTGCCACCTTTAACCATCTGCATAGGATTCTCAATATACAGCACGCTGCTTCTTATCTCTCATCTATATACCATTATTTTTCTTCCAATTGGCCCCTCTTTTCCCGATTACTACTCAATATACCTCCTGATTGTTATATGAAGTGAATACTAGCTCTTGCCTTCCATTCCTATCTAATACCATGTACTATCCTAAAATTCATTGTCCCTCCAAATTGTACTTATCTCCAATAACCCCCAAAAATCCTTGAGTATCAATTTGGCCCACAACCTCGCCTCCATATGTTGCCTAGTGAGCACTCATCATTTTCTTGCCGGTGTCGTATTGTAATTACTTACAGTATATAAAATCCACTCAAAATGCATAATATATTTATAAGTTTAGATATGTGTTAGAATGGTTAGTAAAGTAAATTAAAGGGGGTTGATGTAAGAAAAAAAAAATTTAGATTTTTTCTTAGTTTGGTTATGGGATTTAAATTACATATATCTAAATGTTTAGTATGAAGCCTTGGGAGAAGGTGGGAGCCTAAGGATGAAAATTTAAGCTAGTAGGAGGCTAATGGGGAGGGATGAAATGAAGGCATGGTCGGATGAAGGCAAGGAATGGAAAACTTCATCCCTATTGGTTGAATACCATGCCCAATGGACTTTGAGGAGGCTGCCCGCGACCTTAATAAGGGTTTTGGCAACTTCAAGGAGGCCATTTGAAAATTAGAGACTTGGATTAGAAAGCTTGTTTTTTTTAATATAATTTTGGTTTAAGAATCAAGGGATTTGGTGTTTTTATGAGGGAGGAGTAGGTGCTTGAAGTTAAGGTATACAAATTATATCTACTGTCACTCTTTTGAAGATTGAAGGAGTTGTATGGAAGTCTTTAGAGATCGGGAGGTGCGTCTAGAGAGGTGATTTTAAGCTCTACACTTGAAATAAAAGAATTACTATATTTGGAGTTTTGAAGAAGGAGATATTAGGAGTCAAAGACAGCAGATTGAATTCCAAGGCAATAAGTAGGCTGTTTTGTTGATAGTGATGGGGTTTGTCATATCTTGAGTTACTAGACGAATTTTTGTCTCAAACTTTTTAAGAAGGTGTATTATAATGCTAAAAAGCTATAAATCAAAGTTTCATGCATTTGGACTTTTAGATTGTGAGATATGAAGAATTTAGTACACGGGTGTTTGTAAATAAGGATTTGAAGCTACCGCTAGGGTTTTGGCGATATCTAAAGATTGGTAATGAATCAATGGTTGAAATTTGTAGTGGTAGTTGTGAAGAATACATCAGTACTTTATATAAATTCAAAGTGGATTTGGATGGTTGGATTAAAAGTTATGGATTATTGAAATTCAAAAAAAATTCCCTTCCTACGCGGGAATGAGGGTTTAGAGTATTTTGTTATGTTTTGAGTGGTTTGATGAAATAAGACTTGTGTATTGGATGTAATAGCCCTATGAAAGAGACTTTATATAAATTTGAGAGTTTTTATTATACTTGGATCTTGCTTGAGTAATTAGTGGTAGCCAGAAGTCTAATGCTTTCTTGAGGCAAATCCTCTCTACCACGACACCGGCCGTAGACTTTACACCATATGTGATCTCTAACAGCGCCATAGTCAACAGTCGCTTGCTAGGACCTATTGCCAAGACTTGCCTTCATTTTTTTTTTAAGTTTCAAACTCACATTTATAGGAGATTACAAGGACTTAGTGTAGGACTCTTTTTTATCTTATTTTCACACAAAAATACTAATTCCAAAATAATTACTATTTTAAGTAATTTTTTTCTACTTCTAATTAATTTGAGGTTCATGTTTTTTTATTTTATTTTATTTTATTTTATTTTCCTCCTTTTGCTTACTAATCTTAATTTCTATCCCCTTCTCATATAGAAATAGTGACTATCACTTCTCTTTTTTTTCAAATTTTTATATTTTTTTCTTTTATTACTATTTTTACTAATAAGTCACACTAATTCTCTAATTTATCCTTCTAACTCTAAATCTTCAACTTTTCTAATTTTTTCTAAATTTTTAAGTTAAATTAATGTGAAGCAATAAATTTTGGCTCACACTAAGAATCTAATCTTGGCCTTAATTGATCATGGATCAGAAGTCAACATCATGTCTAAGCAAGTATATAAGAAGAATAAGTGGCCAATCGATATCAATTATAGTTAGGTGATTAGAGCTACAAACAATGAACAAGGTGATCTATATAGAACTTGTCCAACTATAAAGATAAAAATTAAAAATATAGATTTGGAATAAAAAAAATTTGTATAAAATTTTATTACATATTTGGTAATACTTAGTCAATTCTATATTATAGCTGGTAAGATTGAAACTAAAATCTTAGATGATGATTTATATTTTGCTAAGATTTATAGTTGTGATGGAAAAAAGTTACACAATTTTTTACTATAAAGCCTATTTATAAAAGATATAGAGAGCAATTAAAAAAAATACCTTTAGAATCAAGTAACAACTTTGTATTACCACTTATATTTTATATTATTTTAAATATTTTTAACTACCAACTATTATTTTTAGCACCACTTATCATTAAAAGGTCAACTTATATCTCCTATGATCTTCAATTAATGCTATTCATAAAGAGAGGATCAGTGGTTGGCATCTATTTGCTACAAGCTGATGATAAATCACCATAAATACCAATCAATAGATAAGTTTTAACTCTTAATAACTCAGTTAGCTTTAATTTATATAAAATAATTTAGTAACTTACTAATTTAACTTTTAAGAAGAATTTGTTAGGAAAAAATTTGATTTGTTGTCATAGAAGTAATGATTGAAGAGTATAATAGCTCTTTATCTTTTTCCTTCACCATTTCTAGTGGCTTCAAGAACAAAGTAATTCTCTATCTTCTTCCTTCACCATCTCTTGTAGCTTCAAGAGTAGAGTAATTCTTCATCTTCTTCCTTTATCATCTTCTATAGCTTCAAGAATAGAATAATTTTCTATCACTTTTTTATCATATTCTAATTATAATAAATTCTATTTTTTCTAACAACTTTATTTTAAACAAAAAATAATATTTTTTTTTAATCTAATTTTTATAATTAGATTCTACTAAAGCCAATTTAATAATCTAAGGCCTTGGTATATAATTTAGACCAAAAACCTCTATTTTTTTATAATTAATAAAGAAATTATATTATATCTTATCAAAATATCAAAAATTAACTAAATAAGATTTTGGTACATAATTTAAGGCTCACACAGTACCTAAGAATTTAAAAATATTGAGGTTCATTCAAGATATGTAATCAATAAATAGAGTGACTATTCAAAATATAGGCTCAGGTCTTGTTACAGATGAAGTGGTTGAACAATTTGTAGGTCATGCCATTTATTCTATTAAAGACTTATATTTTGGATATGACCAATTTTAGCTTATTATAAAAAATAGAAATTTAACTACTATGAAGAATCTTTTAAATTTAATAAAAATATGTATTTTATTCTAAGATATAATCAATTCAATGGTTCATATATAAAATGCTATAAATCAAATATTGAATGGATTTGTACCTAAAAAGACTATTCTATTTTTAGATGATATACTTATAAAAGGCTACAAAGAAAGAGACAAGGATGAAACTATAGATGCTAATAGTTGTAAAAAATTTAAAAAAAAAAAAAAAAAAAAAAAAAAAAAAAAAAAAAAAACTATAGAAATTTATTTGCTATTGATAGAATAGATTTTGGTGATAAGGTTCAAAATTTCTATGAAGATTTGTACAAAAAAAAATTGAAGAATATTAGAATTCATTTGAATACAATGAAGAAGCGAGAAGGTTGGATGAATAAAATCTTTCAAGACATTAGGTATCAATCCTATGGTTATTTACTTAAAGATGGATTACTATAGAAGAGGCCAATAAGACGTGACAAAATCCCATTGAAGGTAGTAGGAGATCTTGAGACTAAGAATAAGAATTTGAAGGAGTTTCATGATACTCTAGGCAAGGCTTAGAGGAATTTGAGCCACATATACTAAGATCAAAGAAAAGTATTGATAGAAGGGTTTATATAAGGATATAAAAGACTTTGTAAGCTCATGCACAAAGTGTCAGCTATAATCTAAGATTAGATATAGAGACGGATTATATCCTACTTATCCACCTTTAATATATTTTCAATAGATGATTGATTTGATAGCTATGCCATCAAGACTTTGAAGTATAAAATATTTGATTTTGATAAGAGAAGAAATATAAAATTATATTAATAGAGGCTATTGAGAACCAAGATTACAGAAGCAATATACAAATTTATATTGAAAGATATATACATGGTATATATTCTAAAGATTCTTTAATAATTTTTTCATTAATACCTTGAAATATTTGGATTTAAATCTTATTTTATATTTTAAAGATTTTATAGAGATTTTTTAGTGATTCTTTGTGATATCTTAAAGATACCACAATTTATTCCTTAAAGATTTCTTAAGATATTCTTTAGTCAAATCCTATCTTGTTTTAATCCTATTTACATTATAATTTTGGAACTAGCCCTATATTAATTTTATTTACATTGTAGTTTTTGAATTAGTCCTATTTTTATCTTATTTATATTATATTTTATATAGACCTATTTTAAGCCTAAATCCAAGTCCAACCTAATCAAATTCACTTCTAACTTTAGATATAAATCTCTAAATCAAATCCAATTCAATCCAAATTCTAAATTTTTCTATTTTATTTTGAATTTAGATAAAATCTTTACAATCACCTTCAAGTTCTCTTTCTAACATACACACAATGATATTATAGAAATATAGAGTACAAAAAATTATGAAAAATGACTTTAAAAATATCCAAAATAGATATCATATGCCCTTGCTATACCTTTCTCAAAAAAATCTTCCAAATTCCAAAAAAAAGAAAATATTGATAGTACTAGTAGGGCTTAAGTCGACAATAAGCTCAATATCCAAGCAATATGTGGCAATATTCGGCAATATCCTATACATACAACCTAATACTTGCTTACACTTGCCTATATTATCTTGATACTTGTTTATATCCACTTATATTATCTTAATATCCATCAATATCTGTAGATATGTATTGATACTATCCTTATTATTTTATTGATATCTATTAGAATGTTAGCAAAATATTCAAGTTGATATCCAATTGATATCCAAAAAAAATTCTAGAGAATCTTAAATTGATATCCTTCAGATATCTTAAAGATTTTTTAGTGATTATTTGATTAATATCTTAATATATTCCAAAGTTTCTTTGATTATTTTTTAATGATTTTTTGATTAATACTCTAAAATATTTGAATTTATATCTTATTTTATATTCTAAAGATTTCTTAAAGATTCTTTAATGATTTTATATAATATCCTAAAGATACTCTAACTTATATTTTAATTTATATCTCAAAGATTCTTTTATTATTCTTTAATGATTCTTTAATTGATATCTTAAAATATTTGAATTTATATCCTAAAGATTCTTTAAAGATTCCTTAGTGATTCTTTGTAATATCTTAAAGATACCTTAATTTATATTATAAAGATTTTTTAAAGATTTTTTAAAGATTTTTTAATTGATATTTTGAAATATTTGGATTTATATCTTGAAGGTATTTTCATTTATACTCTAAAGATTTTCTAAAGGTTTCTTAATTGATATCTTAAGATATCCAAATTTATATCCTATTTTATATCCTAAAGATTTTTTAAAGATTCTTTATAATATTCTTTGATTAGATTCTATCTTGTTTTAATCTTATTTACACTGTAATTTTGAAACTAGCTCTATATAAACCTTGTTTACACTATAATTTTTGAACTTGTCCTACTTTAAACCTACTCTTCAAGGCCTATTCAATTTTGATGCACTTGCTGCAAATGCATTATAACACCAAAAAATGTGCAAATTTGAAGGGGGTGGATATCATACTACAATTGTTTATATTATGTAAAAATTAAATAAAACACATAATATGTTTATAAGTCTAGATGTGTATTAGAATGATTAGTAGATTAAATTAAAAGAAGATCGTATAAAAAATTTTATTTTGGTTTTTTTACTTATATTGATTATCGCATTCAAAGTATATAGGATCTAAATATTTAATATGAAGCCTTGAAAGGAGATTGGGATCCAAAGATGAAAAACTAAACTACTACGAGACTTATTTAGATAGATGAAAGCAAGGTATGGACAAATGAAGGCAAAGGATGAAGATTTTCATCTCCATTGGTTGATGGTCATACTCAATGAGCTTTTAGCAAGTTGTTTGTGACAATATTATATAATAATATGGCCATTAGATAAGAAGAAAAAAAAATAATTTTATTATAGAGAAGTTCAAATAAAAATATTTTAATAAATAATCTTTAAATTATAAATAATAAACAAAGAGATAATAAAATTTAAAAGATATAAATATTACCTCCTTTTAAAAGAGGCTTCTACTTATTTTGTATGGCCATGAATAAGAAAAAATAAAATAGATTAGAAAAATAAATAATATAAGCATCTTCAAAAAAAATTAAAAATAGATTTTAGTAAAATTTGCTTCAAAATTCTAAGAATTAATATCTAGAGAAGACCAGTTGTAAACTTGGATCAAAATAAGATCCTAAAGCACAAAATTACATGCCAATAGAAAATAAAGAGTTTTTTGGCAAATCATAGATATGGATTTGAGAGTAGACTTGAGAGGATTTGTTTAAATGTTAATTTTGAGTGATTTGGATAGATATTGACTTTATAAGAACTTTACAAAGTTAGAGTTGATTTAGGCAATTCTAGGCTTTGTGAAATAAAAAAGGGTTTATATTTTTGAATATTTTGTGAGTTTGATTATAGATTTATAGATGAAATTTTATAAGTATGTGATTGTAGTTGTATTAATTACATGCTGTAAGTTTGAATCTGGTCTAATAGTTTGATAAAAGATTATTGAAGTTCAAGTAGGTTGGAATCTCAAAAATTGGATTTTGAAGGTTAATGAGGATTTTTAAGATATTTAACAATCTACTAATTGGATTGAGGTGAAAATTTTTTTTATAAATGATAGATTTGATTTTCTATATATATGTGAATTTTGTATGCAATTGAATGGTGCAAAAAGAAAATATTGGTATTAGAAGATTGGCATCAAGATTAGAGGAGGATGGCCTACATCTAAGTAGATTTTTAGACTTAACTTCTATTTGGATAGTTAAATCTTCTTCAAATTACTTGTGCATATTTTTAATTTAGTTATTAAGAGGTGTACAAATTTTGAGTTAAGATCAACAGTTCAATCATTAGCTATTTAGGTTTTAATCTGCTATAGGATTTGATTAGAGTTTGATTAGGGTTTGGTTAAGAATTGTTTAAGATTTAAGATTTGGTTAGGATTTTGATCAAGATTTATTTAGGATTTAAGATTTTATTAGGATTTTATTAGAATTTGTTTAGAATTTAGGATTTAATTAGGATTTATTTAGGATTTATTTAAGATTTAATTAAGATTTGACCAAGATTTATTTAAAATTTGATTAGGATTTGACTAAAATTTGATTGAGATTTGATTAAGATTTTTTAAAGATTTGATTATAATTTTTATTTTAATATTTAAAAAATAAATAAATAATAATATTTCTTTTTTATTTTTATATTAATATTTCTTTAAAAATTCTTTATTATTTCTTTATGACTTTTTAAAAAATTCTTTAGGATTTCTTTGTGTTTCTTTTATAATTAATTAAAAATCTAATTAAACTTTTTTAAAAGTTGAGCATACTTATTATTTTTTAATTATAATTTATATATAATTCTGTTAAAAGAAGTAGGACTTATTGTTGTAATTTTTTTTTTATCTTCTACAATCAGGTGCTTAGTGCTTTTTCAAGCAAAAGTTTACGTAGTATAATAAGAACAAGGATTTTGGCAACTTTACAAAGGGCATTCATAAATCAAAGGCTAGGATTAGAAAGCTTGTTTTTTATATTATACTTTTGGTATAAAAATTAGAAAATTTGGAGTATTTACAAGGAAGAAGTAGGTGCTTGAAATTAAGGTGTATAAATCATATCTATTGTATCTCTTTTGAAAATATAAGGAATTATATAAGAGCTTTTGAAAATTAGAAGGTACAATTGGAGAAGTGATTACAAAAGCAATGTCTTGTATAGAAAAATTATTATATTTGGAATTTGAAAGAAGGAGATATTGGAAGTCAAAGATAGTAGATTGAATTCCAAGGTAGTAAATAGACCATTTTATTGATAGTGATGATTTTTACCATATCTTGAGCTTTTAGATGGATTTTTATTAAAAAAATTTAAAGAACGTAAATTATTATGTTAAAAAACTATATATCAAATTTTCATGGCATTTGGATATTTAATTTGTGAGATATGAAGAATTTAGCAAGCATATATTAGTAAATAAGGGTTTGAAGTTACTATTAGGATTTTGGAAATATCTAAAGATTGTCAATAAATCAACAGTTGACATTTGTTGTAATAGTTGTTAAAAATATATCAATACTTCATGTAAAATCTAAGTACTTGTGGATAATTTGATTTGAAGATATTCATTGTTCAAGTTAAAAAAAAATTCTTCTTAAGGTTAATAAATGATTTAGTATATTTTGCTACATTTTGTAGATTCTAGATTACTTGAGGCTGGTATATTTGATGTTAAGGCCCTTTTTAAGAATAAATTTATATAAAATTGGAATTTTTATCTATTTTGATATTTAATTGAGAAATTAGTAATAATCACAAGTTTAATGCTTTCTTAAGGCAAACTCTCTTTATCTTGACAACATTCAATATCCAAGTGAATTAAGAGTTTTTTTTCCTAATTTTTTAATTCAAATCTCTTCAAATTTTGTATGCTTATTTTTAACTAATAGATTAAAAAGTATAAATTTTTTGTATGAAGATTGATAGTTAATTTAATAATTATTAAATTTTTAAATCTACTATAAGATTTGATTAAAATTTTGTTAAGATTTATTTATAACTTGATTAGAATTTTATTAGGATTTAATTAAGATTTGATTAAAATTTTATTTAAATTTATTAAAGATTTTTTTTAAGATTTCATTAGAATTTTGATTATGATTTTGATTAGGATTTATTTAAGATATCTTGTTAAGAACATGAATCATAAAATAACAAAATATCAATACACTCTTGTATCACTAAAAAGAATAAAAAAAATCACTTGAAGATAGAATAATATCAAAACTAGAATTATTATTGCCAAAGACAAGAAGACTAGAGACTCTTAAAATAAGACTAAAAATAAGAAAGGGATTGACAAGAGTGAAGAAGGCTTTACTCTTGTCTCTATATATATTATCTATCTAAGAACTACATGGTAGCATTCTATAGGACCTCCAACACGTGTCTAATTTGCAAGATACATGTCAAACTTGCAAAATTAATTTCCTATATGTATACCATGTATTTAGCTTGTTTTACAAGTTATCAATATGTGCGATACATGGCTAACTTGTTGGCCAAGTTTCTAACCTATCAATCACTTATAAACATGTATAAAGATGAAGCTGCATCTATACAGCTTCTAAGAAGTTTTTCTATAAGATATTATCAAATTAATTTACTTTCACTTACTTCTACCTAACTGATTATTGGAATAAATCTTATGTCTATTACATTATTCCCCCTTCTAGAGATGAGTTCTACAAGAAGCACTAATTACATATTGAAGAAGTCTAAGATGTGCCAAATTATATTTGCCACATACTTTGATCTTTGTTCCCTTCAAAGATAGTTGATTGGTCCTCTCAGCCATTGATAGTGTTTTATACTAAGATAGAAGGACCACTCTGACATTTGATCATTCTTGAGGCTTTTATAACTTCTATCAATTTAAGAAAGAACATATCATTCTTAAGGATCTTCATCTCTATTTCGCCATCTTAAAGATTGTGATAGTTGTAATGTCTTGTCCAATAAATCAATAAATAATAGCTCTTGAGTTGAAGTTGTTGGTTGCTGATTTTTCATTTCTCAAGTACTAGAAAATTTAAAGAAATAGCAAACAATGATACAAGATAGAATGAAATCTCTATTAAACTTATTTTATTTTATAGTAAAGATTTTTATGACTCTTTATTTTAATTTTGATAGATGTCATCAATAAAATATATTAATTTTTATTAATATATTTGTTAGATTTTTAGATGGCTCCTATGTGTGTTTACTAATATCATATTTGTGCCAATGTACAAGATATTCTAGCCGATTTTGATAATGCCTTGAATCTAAGACTTCTTCTATCTCAAATTCTTTATTGTTGTTTATTTCTATAGGAGGCAATAGCATTTGTCTTCTTTGTATATCCACTGTCTTATATGACTCAGGCAATGACATATAAAATATATGATGGATCTTTATAGATTTTGGTAGATATAATTGATAAGCAATTGGATTGATTTATTCACAAATTAAAAATGGTCTAAGCCTATAATAATCTAGCTTGTCATAAGAACAAACACTCTTGATATTATGACAAAGTAACCATATTTTAAACAATCATTCAAAATGATATATTCTAAGAAGTCAACTTGAGTAGTGTGAAATATGCATTTTTTTATCTTAACATATAGTCATGTATTTATAAGTTTTTGTAACATATAACAAAGATGAAGTTCATATTTTTTTGTATTCTTAGAATAGATCAAAATGTCATCTAAATTGCAAACAATAAAATCATCAAGATATTCATAAAAAATATCATTTATAACATATTGAAAAGCAGTTCATATATTTGTAAGTCCAAAAGTTAGAATATTATATTTTAAATGTCCATACCTAATTCAAAATATAGTCTTTTATTCATCACCTTTTTTGATGCAGACCAAATTATATGTTCCTTATAGATCTATTTTTGTATAGATCTTTGTTTAATTGAGCTCATCAAGAAGTGCTGAAATCAAAGATAAAGGATACTTATTCTTATTAGTAATCTTATTAAGTTTTTAATAAATTACGGACATCCACAATGATCCATCTTTTTTCTTCACAAATTAAATAGGAGCTCTTGTTGAAGACTTTGAATGGCATATAAAGTTCTTATTCAAGTTCTTATCCATATATTTCTTCAAAGGAGTTAATTCATTTTGTGATAAATTATAAATTGGTCCAAATGGTAGTTGAGCTCCCTCTTGAAGATCGATTAAATAAGCATAAGGTTGATACTGTACAAGAATGTTTGCATTCTTCTTTTCAAAAATATCTTTAAAATCTTAATATTAGCTAGGAATATCACTTGTAGTCTTTTCAATATTAAAAATAGATGTGGAATATATAGCAAAAGATAATCCTTCTTTTACCACATGTATAAAAACTTTTACATCTATCAATAAGGATTTCAATGCATTAGAATTATGTATGTCTATTTAATTAATAGATTTTTGAATTAAACTATGAAAAAAATCAAAGTTATAAAAAATCCAATCTATTTGAAGATTATATTTTTCTAACTATGATAATCCTAAAATAATTGGATTGGAAGGAGATTTAATCATATTAAATATTACTATGCTATTATGTCCCTTAGTTGCTATATTTAAAGGAACACTCTCATAGATAATACCTCTAGAAGACAAAAAATGACAATCTATGACTTCTATGAGCATGAATTTAGTTTTCTTAATTAAAAATATTTTTTATTTTTTGACAAAGTCTTTGTCTTTAAAACAAATTGAGGCTCTTGAATCTAATAAAGCAAAGACTTTTTGATTTTTAGATCCTAAAAATACATCTATTATAAAACAAGGTTAGGAATTTGAAGAGAGAATTGGACCTTTATAAGGTATTACACTTGATTCCAGCTGCACAATTCTTATTGTAATTGGAAAAACTTATTTTTTAACACATTATCTTCTTTAGCAACCATACTCTTTATTTTGTGATTGTGTTATTTCTTTAGACAAATTTGAACAAAATACTTAGCTTTTCCACAATATAAGTACAAACAATTTTAATAACATCAAGTCTTTTCCTGTTTGGTGAGAGATTTAAAACATATCATATTAATTTGCATTAATTTTGACTTAGTCAAATAAATTTTTGAAAACTTAGGAATTGTTGTTATTAATTGATTAATTCTTCTTTAGTCGAATGTATATTCTTGACACCTTTTGAATAATTAATTCTTACATGTAATGACTTAAGTAATAAATTATTTCAAAGAGTCTGCTTTTGGTATTATTAATAACAAATCTTTGACATTATCCTTCAATCCATAACAAAATTGATTGATAAAGGCTTTATCATTCCATTCTACATTACAATTAAGATTTTGGAATTTTGTAGCATATGTTGTAGCTGACCATAATCCTTATTGTAAAGATAAAAGTTTAGTCTCTACTATCCTCTCTTAATCATTTTTTTCAAATGTGGCTATAAATACTTCAAGGAATGAATTCAAATCATAAAAGAGACATGAATATTTTTCCATTGAAGGTACAAATTAAAAAAGAGCACTTCTAGATAGAAGTTTGCATATGAATTCAACTTGAGTAAATCTATTAAGATATTGGAAAGGATGCAACTTCAGATATAGCTTGACTTGTTGCAAAAATCCTTGAGATTTTGATCTTGTTCAATCAAACTTCTCAGGCATACTAATCTTTGCTTCTTTTATGCTTGTAGAAACAAGACTTTGTAGATTTGATTGTGAGGCCAATTTACTTACTTTTTTCAACTGTATAATTTCTTGGTGTAGGCTCTGGACTTTTTCTATAGACGTAGGAATAATACTTCCATGATTGGCATTAATAATGCATAGAATTTCTACCTTAAGAGTATTGACAAGCTCCTAAAAATCTACAATAGTTGCGAATTTATTTTTATTTTTGCTAAGTATAGCATCCATGATCTTTTGTTCCATCTTGGACAACTTAATAATTCTACAATTTGAATTAGAGGAGGATAATTTACAACTTCTAATACCAAATAAGAATTTCTACAAAGAAGGGTGATCTATTCTCTTTTAGAAAAAAATTAAGGTTAGAAAGCAAAATATATTAGTTTAAAGACTATCACTTCTCACAAGTACAAGTTCAACACCAAAAAGACGTCATGTCGGCCATCAACCCGACTTCACTTCCCTACCAAACGTTTAAAAATTAAAGTACCTATCACAAACACAACTAGGTTCTCTTTAACAAAAGAGGTAGATTGGAAAAATTCCTGATGTGTATAATTGAATATTTTAATATTAAATTATACAAAAAGGTGATAAAATAGTTAAGATATTTTTTATAGGACAACAAGTTCTACCATGCTCCTTCCTAAATATATCTAAAATTTCAAATAAAAGAAAGTGCTAAGGTTTGGAATCCACCAAGTTTCTCCTAGCAGTGCTCTTTCCTTGCTTTTATCTAAAATTTCAAATAAATTGAAAAGCTAAGGTTTGAAACTTATCAAGATTAGTCTTTCTATTTGAAGGTGTACTTGAATTCCACTATTTATGCTTTTGAAGTGACAACCAACATAAAAAGAACCACCAAATAATGCTAACACTAATATTAGTTCAATCAAATATTATTTAAAGTTAGAAGTAACTTTAAATAATAAAAGTTAAAGGAATAAAAATAAAAATAAAAAAACAAATCAAATCAAATACAATATATTATACTTACGTCAATGTATAAATTTATCGTGCATGTTAAAAAGAAATAACATTAATAAATAAAAATAAGAATAAAAATTTTAAAAAAAATAAATTAAAGATAAAAATATAAATAAAAATTGAAAATATAAGTAAGAATATAAGTAAAATTTAAAAAAAAAAAAGAAATTAAACTAAAATAAAATAAAAATAAAAAATAAAAGTAAATTTTAAAATTTAAAATAAATTAAAACTATTAATTAAGTTTAGTTTTTATTTATCAATAAAATAATTATCTTAAATTAGTATTATTATTTCTATTTATATTTTATTTCTGATTTTTTATTATTAATAATAATTTAATTTTAATTTCTTTCTTTTTTAATTTTTTTAATTTTTTATTAATTTTTAATTTTTAATTTTGTTTTGTTTTTTATTTATTTTTTATTTATAATTCAATAAAATTAAGAAAAAAAATTAAACACAAAATTTAAAAAATGACATAAAATCAACAATGCCAATGGTTGAAGAGATAGAATTTACTAACTTCAATTGTATTCTGCCTACGGCAACAACCTCTCTCTACTCCAAAATTTGCCACAAATTGAGTATTGATGCAAATTTAATAAAATTTACACCAATCTAAGCTTATTCTTTAAGTAATTTTACTCCAAAATAATTCAATTAAAAATAATCAATAGGCACTAAGAAATACCTTTTCAAACAAAGAATATATAATACTACCAAGGTAGTGAACCCCCTTCCAATTAAAAATTTACCAAAAATTCAATTTTGATCTTAATCAAATTTTTGAAAGCTCTTTGAAAACCTAAAATTAAGGTACACATCCTCACAAAATTTCAAGTTCAAATAACAAACATATAAAAACTGATTAATAAAAATCCGAAAACAATTCACTCTTGGGAACAAACTTCCAAGGTAGTGAATCCTCTTTTAATCAAAAATTCACCAAAAATTCAGCTTTGATCCAAATCAAATGTATATTAGCTCTTTAAAAAGCTAACATCAAGATATACAACCTTATGAAATTTCAAATTCAAATACCAAACACATAAAAACTAATTGATAAAAACCTGAGAACAAATCACTCTCTATTTAAAAATAGATTTTTTTTTTTATTTTTTTTTTTACTATAAATGATAAAAGCTTTGTTCATAACAATAATGAAGAAAGATAAAAGAATTAGTAATGAAAATTATAATCATTAATGATTATAATGAAAATTAATAATTTTTAATAATCATTAATGATTATAATTAAAAATTATATTTTTGAATAGATAATTTTTTTTTCCATTCCAATGATGTAAAAAACATATAAATCCGAGTTACTTTGAGTAAGTTATGATAATTCAAAGATAAAAGATAAATAATAGAAAAATTAAGTGAAAAACTTTTATCTCAAGAATAACTTGCTTAAGAGATCATGTGTTTAAACCTCACCAAGGCTCACAAGTAGTATATATGGATGTCCTACAAGGGCCACAAGGTCTTAGTCTTATCCTCCTACCTACATCCAAGGTGCCACAACCCATATGGGACTTGTGCACCTCTCTTTCTATAAAGACTATACTAGCTATTGGTCCTCCTATTTTCTACTAGTAAAGTTTATTTTTATGCATTTTTGACTTCACTATGGTGTTTAAAAACACCCAATTAGCTTAGGACCCTTGTAGGGCCTTCAAATCTTGCTCCATTTCTTCGTAATGGTTCCCAAGGTGATAAAACTCATTTTTACCAAAATCTTCAAAATTATTCTAAAAATTCCTTAAAAATTCTAAATAAATTCTAAAAATATCTATAATATTTAAAATATGATAACATCAATTTAAGACTATTTTATTCTACTTTGGTGATTTTTTATAATAATAAAATCAATTTAAATCAACTAAAAATCCTATTTTCTACATAAATAACTACAAAGATATGAGGTTTATTTTTCATGCTTCTTCTATCTACTAAGTAATATTTATATATTTTTGATAAGTGATACATGTAAATAGAAGGCCAATATAGACATTGGTGCCATAATTAAGTACTAGTTTTTTTAATTAAAAAATATATATTAAAATAACTAAGATAATTGCCTTCAAGACTTATTAAGACTCCAATTTTATGACTTTTCTCTAATAAGACTCTTGTAACTTATAAACTCTTTTAAATTCTAATAAATACTTAAATAACCAAATAAAATTTTTAATTTTAATATTTTAGTATTTAAATAAATTTTAATTTTAATTTTAATTAATCCACCAATTAAGATTTATTGGTGGAACTCACAGCTATCTAAGGCCTTATTAAGAATTAGAATTTTTTTTTGGAGAATTTTCAAATATCATAGGCTAGGATCATCAAGTTTAGATTTATAATTCACTTATACAGAAAGCAATAGAAGATTAGAATTAGAATTAATAAGAGCAATTTCTTGGCTACATTTTTCACATATAATTTGATAAATTTCAAATTGAGATGAAGGAAATATTGGGAGTTGAATTTAGTGCTTGCAATATAATGGTAGTAAGTGACTCTATTTAATTAGTGGTTATGTTTTGAGCTATATCTTAGGCAATTTGACAAGTTTTTAGCTCAAAATTTTTAAGAGTGTATTTTCATATTACAAAACTACACACAAAATTTTTATGGCATTAAGATTTTGGATTTTTGAAATATGAAGAAAATAGTGCTTGGATGTCTGTAAATAAGGATTTTAAGCACTTGCTAGGATTTTTAAGATATCAAATGATTAAAAGCAAGTCTACCATTGAATTTTTTTTATAATAAAGCTTAAGAATATAACCTACACTTTGGAAAAAATTGATAAAAACTAAATAGCTAGATCAATAGTTATTGAATTACAAAGTTTGGGAAGAAATCAATCTTTATGGGTGAATAAGCTATTGAAAAATTTTGTTTCAATTTGAGCATTTTGTACAAATTAAAGGGGTTTTTTAGGAGCCAAATTTTTATAGAGGTAGAAAAATGGATATATGAAGCTATAATAAAATTTTGATATGAAGATGAGGTTTTGAAAAGAGATTATGGATTTTTCTTGAAAGTTATTAATAATCTAATTTATTAGCAATTGGTTAGTTGTGATTTTATAAAGAAAAAGGTATTAAAGATTTTTTATATACCATAGAAGAATTTTATGTACAAACCTACTTAAATATAAGAAGATTTTATTAATATAAATTTTTTTATTAATATTATCATATTATTTGTCTTTTTTATTAAAGATAAATCACTTATTAGAATCTTGCCAATAAGTTACAAGTAAATTCTTTATAGCTAAGTATCCAATGTATTTTTAGATTAAAGATCATGCCACATAACAATAGATAGCTATAAATATATAAAGTGAGTTGTATGGTGCTTATTCAAATATTAAGATTTAGATCGATGATATTACAACATTACAAAAAAAAATTATTTAAGGCACAATATCTTATTTGTTTATTTTGGAGCAACTATATATTACAGCAATATAGATAGAAACAAAGGTGTTTGATGATGGTTCAGCTTATGCATAAAAATACAATGAAGATGGAAGAAAGGCAATACAATTTCTAACAAGGTTGAAGGAGAATCCATTGCCAAGAGTTATTAAAGAATTTAAGGATTTTGGAGAAGTACCAATATAAAGCAAGATTAAAGAGGTATAAAAAAGTAAGTACTCTTGTAAGTTATATGTGCCTTTAATACAAGCTTTGTTGATATTTTTTAAAATAAAATTATTATATATAAAAAAATTAAAGATTTAAAAAAAAAAAAAAAAAAAAAAAAAAAAAAAACTATATAATATTGAAAAGAATTATGTAAATTAGAGACATTAAAAGATGATAAAAAGATTTCTTATATGTATTAAGAAAAATAGATTAGAAGATTCTTTGAAATTAATTACATCAATTAGATTAGGAGATGATGATAAGGTTGTACAAATTTATTCAAGGGAGATTTATTCTATACTTGAATCTTTTCAAATACTAGAAGTTATTGTGGAAATAAAATATAAGATAGTGGATAAGAAGGTAAAATTTGCTACAAAAGCTTTATCAAAATATTTTAAAGAACAAATAAAAGAAGCATTAAGAGAGAAGAATTTAAGAGATTGAAGAAGTATTGGACACCAATTTACAAAAAAGACTTTTAAAGAATTGAAGATTCGATCTGATGGTTGTTTATTATCAAAAGAAATTATATATTTCAAAGAGATGCTTGTAAAACAAAATAAATCATTTGCCTTTGAACCTCATGAGATAGGATGTATGGATCCTAATATTGTAGCTCCTATGATTATCTTTATAATATTGCATGTACTTTGGAATTTGAAGCCAATTCCAATGTCAAGGGCACACTTGCCTAAATTGGTGGATTTATTAAAAAAAAAGATATAAATAAAGATTTTAAATCTTTTTTTGCTCAATATTCTAGTTATTGGTTTATAGTATCTAAAAAAATGAATCACTATGATTTATCTAAGATATGCAGCTACTAAATGTAGTAACTATTAAAAATGCAAGTATAGATTTTTTAGTAGATAAATTTGCTGAAGCATTTGTAGAAAGGATAATTTATTCAATGGATGATTTTTATTTGAACTATGATCAATTTTAACTTGTATATAGAAGTAAAAATTTGATAATATTTAGAACACTACTTGAATTGCTTAAAATATATATTCTTCTACAAAGTGCTACTAATTCAATTGTACAAATGATGAATGGAATAAATAAGGTGTTGAGAGACCTTATTTGTAAAAAAACTATATTCTTTCTAAATAATGTTCCTATCAAAGGGTATAAAAAGGAAAATATATATATATATATATATATATATAAGACTTTAGATAGGAAAGAGTATTGCTATTGATCATATAAAAGATTATGAAAAGATTTTAATTTGACTTAAAGAAGTTCATCTTACACTATCTTAGAAAAAATTTACATTTGAAGTACAAGAAGTTGTGATTGTTGGATATTTACATAGATTTTATAGAAGAAAATTGGATCCAATCAAAGTTGATGTAATTGAAAGGATAGAGAAGATATGTGATGCTTCAACAAAAGTACATATATTTTTAGGTACATGTATATTATATCATATATAGATTCTTTATTATACTTATATAATAGATTTATTATATGAATTATTATGTAAAGATTATTGATTTAAATGAGAAGAAAAGCATATTGAAGCAATACAAAGGCTAAAGGTATTATTATTATCACCTCTAATTTTAAGAAAATTTAATTATAAATATAATAAATAAATAATTTTTATTATAGATATTAATCCTATTACTATTATATAGATTGTAGGCTAAGACAATTTAAGTGGAAATAGATTTATAGTTCAATTTAGAGCTAAGGTTTTGAGTACTTATCAACATGCATATTCACAAGTCAAAAGAGAGTTATGGATAATTGTTTCAACTATGAAAGTTAAAAAAGACTATTTGATTAATACATTGATAGTAATTAAAATAGATTTTTTGCCATTTCTTAGAATTATTACTAATTGTATAACATCAAATATTACAATGCTAAGATGGATTGCTTATATCAAATTATTAAATTTAAAATTTATGTATATTGTTGAAAAAGATAATTTAATAGTACATATATTATCTTGAGCAAGATATGATAAGAAAGACAAGATGATTGAAGATATTGATGATATTAGAAGAAAATTTTATTTAATTTCAAATCTTAATAAGAAAGATAAGTTATTTTTTTAAAAAAATTATAAAAGAAAATATCGATTATTATTGATTATTATTTAAATATCTTAATTAAATAAGCAAATTGATCTACAAAAAAAATTAGATAAATTAAGAAAAAACCATATGGATTTTTATTTCAAGAAGGGTTCTTATAAAAGAGATCAAAGAAAGGAATTAGAATGCCACAATGAGTGATAGACAATAAAGAAGACCAACAAAAATTATTAAAAAAAATTCATGATAATCTGTAGACAAGACATAGGAAGATTCAAGCCACCTTTGTTAAACTTAAAAAACAATATTTATAGAAAAATATGTATCAAGATATATTTTTATTTATAGAATTATGTATAATTTATCAAATATATTTTAATATATAACATTGAAATGATTTATATCTAACATATTCTTTCACTATTTATTTTCAATAGATTATTGATTTGATTATTATATCAATTGAATTATGGCAAATGAAGTATTTGGCCTTGGCTTGTAATGATTTATTAAACCAAGTTGAAAGAAAAGTACTAAGAATAAATTTTATTAAAGAAATTTATAGATTTTTGCTTGAAGATATTATTTGCTATTATGGATATATCAAAAAGTTTACTATAGATCATAAAGAATAGATGCATATAAAGTTTGTGATTTCTTTAAAAGCTCTAGAATTAAATTAGCTTTGATTATTACTTATGATTCAAAAAAAAATACAAAATATGAATGTGGTCATCCACCAATTATGAAAGCATTAATAAAAATTTATAATAGAAAGATGAAAGAATGGCCTTGATTTTTGCCATTTGCATTATAGGCTAACCAAATAATTTATAATTCAATAACAAGATATATCTATTAAGCCCATGACAAGTCAAAAATCTATTATGCTGATTGAAAAAAATGTATATCAACTTGGAATGTACTATCATGAAAATTTGATTTGATAAGAGAAGAACTTTTAGCTATTAGGATTTGAAAACTTAACCAAAAATCAAAAGATGTGCAAATAGCATTAAAAAGATTAAAAAGGGCAAGATTACAAAATAAGGCTTGATTTGATTAAAAAAACATTGATTAAAATCTAAGCCAATTAAAAAAAGTGATTAGATTTTTATCTATGGTAGTAGCTTAGATAGTCAACATAATACTTTACAAAAAAAATTTAAACATTAGTTTGGACCATACGTAATAAAAATTATTTATGATAATGTAACCTATTTGCTAAGGGAGTTAGATAGAACAAAATTAAAAATATCAATTTTTAGAAATCAAATGAAGATATTTGAATGACATTCAAAATTTAATACTGAAGATCTTGTTGGAGACTTTTAAGATTGACGTTAGACGTTAGAAGTTGGATAGCTAATACTTGAGTAGATTAGAAGCTTTTTCTCCTAATTTGTGAGTTCAAATCTCTTCAAATTTTGTATGCTTGTTTTTATCTAATAAGTCAAGAAATATAAAGTTTTTGAATGAAGATTGATAGTTAATTTAATAATTATTGAGATTTTAAATCTGCTATAAGGTTTTATTAAGATTTTATTAAAATTTAATTAGGATTTAATTAGAATTTTGTTAAGATTTACTAAAGATTTTCTTAAGATTTTATTAGAATTTTGATTAGAATTTATTTAAGATATCTTTAAAATTTCATTAAGATTGGTTATACTTTGATTAAGATTTTATTATGATGTCATTAGGATTTGATTAAAATTTGATTAAAATTTAATTAGGATTTTATTAAAATTTTATTAAAATTTTAATTGAATTTATTTTTAAAAATTTTAATATTTCATTAAAATTGGTGAAGATTTGATAAAGATTTATTTAGAATTTCTTTACAATTTTATTAAGGCTGATTAGGATTTTATTAGGATTTTATTAGGATTTATTTAGAATATCTTTAGGATTACATTAAAATTATTAAGATTTTATTAGAATTTTATTAGGATTTATTTAGGATTTAATTAAGATTTTATTAGGATTTATTTAGGATTTCTTTAGAATTGGCTAGGATTTGGTTCGAATTTTTTTAATATTTCTTTAATATTTCTTTAATATTTCTTTATGATTTCTTTAGGATTTTTTTATGATTTTTTTAATATTTCTTTAATATTTCTTTATGATTTCTTTACAAACTCTTTAAAATTCTTTAATATTTTTTTGTAATTTCTTTAAAATTTCTTTAAAATTCTTTAAAATTCTTTATGATTTTTTAAAAAAAAATTTATGATTTCATTAGGATTTCTTTAGGATTTCTTTATGATTCTTTTAATATTTTTTTAAGATTAATTTAAGATTTAATTAGAATTGTTAAAGATTCAATTAGACTTTATTTAGGATTTCATTAAGGTTGTTAGATTTGTGGTTAGTTCCAAAATGCAAGTTTATCTTCTACAGCCAAGTTTCTAGTGTATTCTTAAATAAGACAACACGTAATATGATACTGGTATGTACCAAGAAGAACTAAAGTTGTAGTTGGCATCATACTATTGCTCCAATAGTGTCTTTTTTTAAATCCATTTTTTCTTCTTTATTTATTAAAAAATCAATTTCTTCTTCACATCTTTATATGTTATGTCTTAATTTTGTTGTTTAAAAAGTTTTATATATTCTCTTCCAATTAGAACTTTAAGGTATATTCTATCTAGTTCCTTTAATATATATGTGATATTATCTAGATCATTTACATCCACATAAGATCCAAATCAGCATTTAAAAAAATTTCTAAGAGTACTATGTTGATTATCTAAGCTACTATCACATATCAAAATCCAATCACCCTTTTGAATTTTTTTGACCTTAATCAATACCGCTTACTAAATCTATCCTTATTTTTAAATTATACTTCTTTTAACCTCACAATTCTTTTTTCTAAATCCTCAAATCTTCTTTCTAGTTGACAAATTTGAAGTGTAAGAAGCTCTTTTTTAGACATGTTAACTTATCAAGATAAAATATTCTAAGTATATATTTATTCTTTAATTAGCATAATAGACTTTTGTCCTTGTATCAATTCTATTGGCATATATCTAGTTATTAAACTGTGAGTAATATAATCAACTTATAGAAAAAATGGTAATAATCTTGGCCATTCTTTTGTTCTTCCTTTATAAGCTTTAATAATGGCTTTAACTATCAAAGGATGATCTTGCTCAGTTTTGGTATTATCTTCAACATTATATGTTATTATGAATACAAGCTTGATTCAATATTTTTCAAAACACTTTCTTGCGTCATGTGCATCTAATTTCCTACAACTAACAATAATCTTCCTAATACATCCATATCTATAAATCACATCCTCTAGTAAAAATCTACAAACTCCTTTAGTGGATTTTGTTTATAGAGCTCTCTCTTCTATTAGGTTAATTAATATTTTTTATGCCAAAATCAAGTATCATATTTGCCATAATCCCATAGATATAGTAACTAAATCTACCATCTACTTATAATATATTACAAGCATATATATGAGATACAATCCATCTTTGTGTCAAATCTCTAAATACATTTAGTAAGTTTGACATGATTCTACAAACTTTAATACATCTCTATATATATATTATATTAGCAATATCTTTTTTTAAGCTTGTTAAAAGTGTCATAAATACCTCTATGTCTGACCCACAAACTATCATAGAATTCTTAAATCAATTGTTTATACATTTCTTTCTTGCAAATTATTCTTTCTAATATATTATTATTTCTTTTATACCACTTTCATAAATAACCATCTTATAAAAGATAGTTGTAGACTTTTATCTAATCTACTTAAAATGAACATCATTCTATTTTAGTTGTTTTGATAATATGCTTAAATAGTATCCAATATCTATCCACAGTGTCCAATATTCTTCTTCATATAGCTCTTTTGTAACTAATTTTGGATGTTTATTATCTCTTTGTTATATTCTAAAATAGAAAGTAATACCTATATCCTTAGTATCATCAATCAAATCTTCTTCTTGTTCATATCTAATTAAAGATAGCATATCTATTATTTTTGCTTGCTATGTGCTCAAATTCAAAATTTAAGGACTTAATATATATAATCCATTTTAATATGGCAATATTAAAGATATTACAATTGGTGATCATTTCCAATAATGGCAAATAATTTATCTCTATTATCATTAATACTCTTATTAGATAATTTTTTTAATTTTTATTCTTGTTATTTTCTTCTATAATTTTTGTTTCACTTATGAATAGTTTCTTTATCTTTTATTTAATACTTTAGCTCCAAATCTTATAGCAATTAGATTCCCTTCTTCATCATCTTGTCTTAGTATCTAATCAATAGCTATTGGACTAATATCAACTACAAATATTATAGGTTTTTTATTCTTGTATCTTATTCTATATAACATAGGTAGAAAACATAATAATTGTTTTAGCTTTTGTATTGCTTTTGAATGTATCTTCTTTTATTTAAAATTCTTTCTTTTTTATAATAGACCATAAAAAAGATCTGCTACATATGCATAATAGAGAATCTACATATAATAAAATATACAAACTCCTAAAAATCTCTATAGTTTTATTTGTAAGCTACAAACTTCCTTTATTCATTATATAGTATCTATTTTAATAGGGTTTGATTTGTGATCAAACCATCTACACAAATGTCTCACAACAACAACCTCTTGAATTCCAAAGGTTGATTTAGCTCTTGATAATATCAAGTAAACTTTGTCAAATCATAATAAAATCTTGTCACAATTCAAAATATGACTAGATACAAACTTTTCAAATAAGGCAATTTTTGGATCTCTAACAGTAGTCGTAATGCTTATAAGATATTTTACCATAGGAGAAGTTGTTAGTACAAGTGTAGATATTGAAGTAACTCCAACCATTTCTATACCTTCATTTTCAACCAATCTTCATAGTGCTTGTGGTGATAAAGTGAAGTAATATATTGCAAGTAATAACTCTTTGATTTGTCCTTATATTTGTACTACTACATCTTTTAATTTTGAAAATTTGACCATAATTATATAATAAAAATAATATCTTATACTACTTATGACAAGAAATAGAAAAAGATCAAAAATAAAAAAAACAAATCTAAAAACAATATCAATTTAAAAGCGGATAATCTACAACCTCTAATATGCTTATATCTTATCAAGAAAAAGGAATAATCTATTATTAATCAAGAAAGATAAAGCTCTAATATTATAAGTATATTTTTTTTAATTTGTTAAGAATAAAAAATCAAAAGATGTATATAAACAAATAAGATGTACATCAAAGAAAAATGGTCAAAATATATATATATATATATATATATATATATATATTTAAGAAAAAACTAGAATATCTATTGCTAAAGACAAAAAAGCTAAATACTCTTAAAACTACACTAGAAGTAATAAAGGCATTGGCAAGAATAAAGAAGGCCTCAATCTTGCTTCCATATATACTATCTAACTAAGGAACTACATAGCAATGCCCTATAGGTTATATGACATGTATTAAACTTGTAAAATACATATTTGATTTGTATGACAAGTTTCCTATATGTGCACTATGTGGCCAACTTATTGGCCAAGCTTTCAACCTACCAATCACCTACAAACACATATAAGGTCAAATCTATAACACTTTTAAGAAGCTTCACAATAAAATATTAACAATTTAATTTATTTTTACTTACTTCTATATAATTATACTTATCCAAATAAATATATTAGTAATTATAGATGTTAATGATACAAAGATCAAAAGTTTTGAAAAGGTGAAAATTTTCAAAAGAAATTAGAAACAACTCACAAGAAGTAGAATTCTAAAGACTTCAATTTTGAATTTTGTCTTAGAACTAGTTCTAGACTTAAAGTTGAAGGTTTCTAAACCTTAATAATTGTACATGAGAAAGAAGGATTTTTTTTCCTTATCATGAATTGCAAAGGAATTATATAAAGAACCTAAAATAATAGTTTTAGGAGGAATTATAGCAATAAGAAAAAATTTAAGAGAAAGATCAATAAATAATTTTTTAGACCTTAAAACAATTATATATTCAAAGTCCATTTCATGTAGAACAAATTGGCTACTTATTGAAGAAATCATAAGTATAATTTTTATACTTAAGAATAAAACTTAATCTTGGCAAAATAGTTTTTGATGTCAAGATTCAATAAAATAAATAAATAAGATTTTTTTCCATCTTAGGTGGTCCTTATATTACAAGACTTCTTCCCAATCAGCTATCTATTTCTATAGCCTAGGATCTAATTAATCCTTAATCTATATCCTAAACCTAAATTTGGTCTTTGTTTAACTAGATCTAATCTTGTCCTATCTTCACTATATCTAGTCTTATACTTCATATCTAGTGCTAATAGGATCAATTAAAATATGTTTGGATTTGTTGATTAACCTATTTGAAATTAATACATAATATAAGTTATTTTCACATCCTTAAACTCCAAGCTAGAATAATTGCTTGTTCCAAAAAAATTCCACAATTCTACTAATCTTTTAAAACATCTGGAGGAGCCCATTTTAGAACTACACCTACCAAACCTAGTCCAAGATGAACTTACCAACGCCTTCAAGCACATCAATTGGAATGCTAAAGCTTAACATGATACAATGGGACATCGCACTAGCTTCTCTTTCCCACAACACATCCAATTTTTATTTATTCACATTGTATGAGATAAAGATATTTGTTTTCGAGGATGTTAATTTGATTTTTGATCTCTTAAGGTGGTCCTAAAAGACCATTTGATTTATTTTATAAATTATTTAGCACATACCTTGATATATTTTAATAGTATTTTCAGAGTTTTCTTTTTTTTGATTGTGACACCTAATACTAATGAAACATAAATGGAATGATGTTTGTACACAAAAGCATTGATAGCAAGATTTGATTATTGTTATGCTTATTCCAAATCTTCACATTTTGTTTTATTTGCAAAGATAGGAACAAAGCTATGAAACAATTGATTGTAGCAAAAGACATTGTACAAAAACCACTATTATTTGTCACAACCAAAGAACAATCACAATCTAATTGTTAATATTATCAAATGCTAAATATAAAACTTGTTGAATTAGTTGCTATAATATAGCCTCCACCAAAACAAAACAAAGAAAAAACTTCAAAAAACAAACCAAGGTACATTCTATTACTTTGCTTCTACCAAAAATAAAAGGCAATATTACAAAAAAAATGGACCAAGCAACAACACTTGAATGGTGGAATACAACAAAGACAACATTGAACAAATGAATGAATTCTTTACAATAGGGATATATACAAGATTGAGATGAAGGGACTCAAAGTCACTTGCCACAACCATCAAGACAGCACTTTTGTTTTTGTACTTTTACAGTTCCTGAAATTGCTTGGCTTCTCTTAAATTTAACCTACAATTTCATGACGAGTCACACTCAACTCCGATCCAGCTTATTCGACATTGAATTACCTTGAATACCTTCCTATGAAGCTGTCTTCCTCTCGGATTTTCTCTATACCATTTTGATCCACGGAAGGGAGCTGGCTGGCTTTATTTTACATCCAGTAAACTAAAATAACCTTCAAATAATTTCACCAGTATGCACTTCAAAGTGCTGCAACTCCAACTGCTGCCAGTCCTCTCATGTTCTGAACAGATGCCAATCAGGTCGAGAATTTTGCTAGAATAATTCCTCAACCTTCAAGGAAATGAAGGCAGCTTAATATCATCAGATACATAAAATTATCATATGTTTTTGTCCAAACAACCATTTTGGCCTCAAAAAAGGCAATTGCAGCCTGCAAAGTCCAAATATAATGATAAAGGGATCAACCTTCACCGAAGACATGGGATGAGCCACTTCGCTTGGCGATTCGAGCCTTGACTGTCAATGAACAGAGCAGAGTAGAAGCACATCCCTCAAACCTAGCTATCTGTTCCAAACCCAACCCACATGAAATTCAAAATCTGGAAAAAACTCCAAGAACAACAGGCAAAACGCATAAATCAAACAATCAGTAGGTAAACTTTAGCAATTACTCAATAAAGATTCAACCTGTAAATACAAAGGTCATGTAGAGAACTGCTGGAACTCACCTTCACAAAAAGGAAACACATGACCCTCCCATATGTCATCCCCTTGTCCAGCGTCTTCATTGTATTCACTTTTACTATGGGCACCCTCTGTATCCTCGCTCTCAGCATCATCGGCCGTCCCACTCATGTGTCTTCCATTCAAAGGACAATCAATCACAACATGGTGTCTATTGTGATCCATGAGAAACGCTGCTTCAAATTCAGGATTCAAAACAGACGTTGTCTGAGATGTATCATGTGAAAGACAACCATTCGCTACCACCTCACCAGATGGCATCAAGTCACAATGGCTTGTCCCATTTGCTAAAGCCTCCGAACGGATGTAATATACACCACCATTTTCTTGTGATATTGAGTCTTCAGATTGTCTGTCAATGACAGCTACGGATTTAGCATTCGTAATCGTAGTGTCAAATCGGGCGATGAGTTGGCCAAGCTGACCACCCATGATCTCCAATTGTCCGCCATCAACGTTTGAACCATCAAGATTGTCATGATTTGCATTCCCGCCTATTTCGGAATCAGAAAACCCAGCAGATACACCAGGCTTGATGTAGTCTGAAACCATCCTCGAATCTATTTGTTCTGCACCTGAAATGATAACGGTACCGTCCTTGGACTGTAACAAAGGTCCATGAGATAACTCAGTTCTGCCCATTACCGGCGACTCTAAACCTTGTTGAGATCCACGGAGACATGGAGGTGACCCAAATGATGACGGAGGAGTGTCCGCTACTGCCACCCCTGAAGAATCTGCATCCTCGAATTATCAAACGTGTTTAAAACACTATCAATAACAGCTTCGAAAAGAACGGTCGTCTGCATCCTGAGAATGACTCATACGTGAAGATAAATTCCTCTACAAACATGTACTACCACCAAAATAAAAGATAATTTATCTTGTATGGGTGTAGAGTATCAGCAATGAAATGCGACTCTAACTTGGTAAAGACAGCCACTCCTACCTAAGAAGTAAGTTTTTAGTAAGTTTTTAGTAAGTTATTTGCATCTCATAAAACTGCTCCTAGAGAATATGAAAACAATAACACTGCAATAAATGAACTGTAACCTACAACAGCAACCATCACTTCAACAAGACAAAGCCTTCTGAGAAGAATTTACTAGTGTAGTAGCCCAGCTCTACGACCTTGCTCGAAACTTCCTTATGCCAAATAAATATGAAATTCTAAGCATGCGCCTTTGATTTTCTGTATACAAATGAAGTGGAAGTCCATTTCAAATCAGGACCACTCAAAAAAATCGACGTACACCTAACAATCAAAATCACTCAATACCACTACAAACTCGATACTTCCATCCTTGATAATACATGTTGAAAAGGTATAACAAGCGAGCAGGACAAACCTTGGTAACCATGGTGATAACCTTTCATACCACCTGCACCAGCAGCAAATGGAGCACCTTCTGAGCCTAAGCTACTGCAACTATTGGTACGTTGAATAGGCATGAACTTCAATCCGTCTTGAGGACCCTCAGCTCCAAGAATCTGTTTGTGAGCATTAAACTCTCCAGGCAAAGTATCTGCTACACTAATATCACTGCACAAAACAAAACTGAAAATCAGTTCGCCAGTCCCAAAATTAATTAAAAGCAGAAGGCAATGTATGAGAGGATTGATAAATGATGCACCTACATGCTTTTACCAAGAAAAAAGCACTCACGAAATACCGACAGATACCATTGACAAAGGAACGTCCAGATTTGATGAGTAACTTGTGCTCAGATATTTGTAAATTAAAAAAGCACTCTAGGAACATTGATCTCACCGAGAATCCTGTACTTTTGTACAGGTTTGGAGCCTTTCAATTACAGGGACCAAATCTTTTTTTCGTACTTCGACAACCCGAGTAGGAATTCTTTCAATCTCAGTCTCTCCAACCCCATCTCCAGAGGGGTAGTCTTTAACCTCAGATTCCTTTGGTGTCCCCGACAGCATCACATGAAATTGTATCTGAAAAGGAGTACAGTCTTCGTAAGAATCTAGCATCTAGAGTTGAATAAAGGAAAAACTAAGCATCGTACAACCTCCATGCCAAAACATAACGTAGAATACGTCAAATACGCGTACATAAAATACAAATCATAAACTAAACCAAGGGGAAAATACAAGATGCAACACAATCTAAAACGTTCAGATTAATTGAAACAATAAGAGTTGAGAGTTGCAAGTTTCATGAAGGGTAATCAAATTTGGCTGAAAAGTGAAATTGCGAATACCTTGGATTTTGCCCAGATAGGTACAGGTCTAGCTTGATACATCTGCACTTCAGCATTGGACATAAACCACCGTTGCATCTCTTCCGTTGTCGTACCTTCCTTAACTACAGCTCCTACACAAATAGCTGCGCTTCCTGAATTGGCCAGCACGCCTTCTTCATGATGTGCGCCTTGGCCCTCAACTCTCTCTTCTCGCTCCACCCAGTTAGGTCGACGAGCAATATCCCACCTCTCTAAGGGTTCAACAACTATCTTCAACTCTTGTGCGAGGTCAGGGCTTCCTGTTGTGCTAATTCCAGCCATTTGTGGCAGGGCATTGGTGTAGCCATTCTCACCTCCAACTGCAGGACGCAGCAAATACCGAAGAAGATGCCCTGTCGGACATAAAACCCAGAGTTGGTCCTTTAACGTCCCGACACCAATACCTGACTCCACAACTGCTCCACCACCATCATGAAAAACAGCAGCCACAGCGCCTGCAGGAATATTGGGTCGGCCGGTAGCCGTCACTGCAGCACTAGTTACTGTCCCCCGCCATCCACCATTCCCATTCTTTATTCTACCCACTACATTGAGAGTTAAAGCAGGAGGAGGGGGATGAAGTGCTTGCTGATTCAGACTCAGAGGTCCTGTATTAGACCACCAGGGGAAAACGGGGGACTGTGTTAAAGACGGTCCGATTAGCCCATCAATAGGTACTGTTCCGTGCGATTGTGGTCCCACTACTCCTCCAAAAGGAGATATAGCATACAAGTGGTTGGTTCCTCTCGAAGAACTAACAGCAATCCAATAGCTGTCGCCACTGAAACTGATATCCTGGATTATCTGCAACAATGACGGTAACAAAACAATAACATCAGACTCTATCCGAATACTGACTGCCCTAAAATTGAAGGCCGAAGATGAGAAGAGAACACCACGCCACTTACAGCATTTGTGACCCCACGGGAGAGTTTGTAGAGATGCACAAAAGTTGAGCTCATATCCCCACCAGTCCCGTTAGCACCAGCTGTCGAGGATGAAGGCGTGAGGCGGAAGACATTGAGATTATGACCATATACAGATGCAGTGACCAGGAGGGTGCCACTAGGATCAAAAGCAAGCGCCGACAACGGGCTTGAGTGCGCCTTAAATTGTGCCAGTACATTTTTGCTCACGATATCCCGAATGATCACCTGAAATCCATCAGGTTTACTGCAGTGTTAAGATTTTTTTTGTAGAAATCATGTGTAGGACTCAGGATACACAATTCAAGTATTCATCAAAAATTAACATGTGTTCAAACGTGTCCGGAGAAAATTGAGCTGCTATTCGTACTCTAAGCAATGAGAAGCATAAAACAGGTAGCGCTAAGGTGATAAACCTTACATGAGGGTCAAAAGTAAACTAGAACTTACGGTGCCAGCAAACTCTGGTTCGGGGGAGGAGCCTCCTTGCCAAGGGCTGTGGCCATTGATGCCGTTCTTGCAATTGGAACTGCCCATCCCTGAAGAGGAATAGCTACCATCCGGCATGAGGTCTGAGCAGTATCGAGATATTGTCTTCATGCCCATATCACCCAACGTCATCACCCCTGCAACGAAATGTTTGCTGGATTCCTTTGCGTAATGAGCCACTAAACTGCCGTTGGCTGGAGAAGTTGATGGATTCGCCCCTTGGGATGGGATCAATTGCTGTGGAGACACGCGGCCAGTAGTTGCCATAAGAGGTTGATAGGCTGCATATGCTAGCCACCGGGGTCCAACTGCCATCGCACCATGTCCATAGTGATTGGACCCTATGGTGGGAGTTGGGGATGGATAAGTAAGCACGGTAAAAATGTTCTGAAGTGTCCCTGCATTAAAACAATATATCTGCAGAATAAACAATGATTAGCTTCCAAAATCAAAGATCTCTCCACCCACTGAGCAGTCCATGTCTACACGAAATCCGAATTCCATCAATAAAACAACCTGCTACTGAAATAGCAAACTACAAAAACAACGCGCACATTTGGATTATTGACAAACTGCAGAATTTCATCACTCAAACAATAAACGAAAACGAAAGTTAAAACATATTACTTATCATAGAATAATAATTTAATGAAAATAAAATTTAAATTTTTAAAAAAATTTAAATCAAGTACCTGCGCAGCCAAAGCCACTGCAACGACACGAGAGCTGCAGCGCACCGCATGAATTCCTGTGCGGAATCTTAAGGTGTGCACATAAGAATGATTACCAAGTGAATAAAACCGGATGATGGTTGGCACAAAATGTGAGGCTCCCAAACTCAAATTGGTGCCCCCGCCACCAGCACCATAGCCACCGGCGAAACCTGTGGCGTCTGAAGTGACAACTAACAGCAGAGGTTGGGTTCCCTTGAAATCCGAACACCCATCAACCGCGTCCTGAAGTATCGGCTTTGGTTGAAGTCGCAGGAATGCAACTGGTCCATCACGACGCGAGACCAATTCATGCACATTACTCGCGTCTTGTACATCCCACACTTGAAATCCATTTGAATATGTCAATAACAGGATTTGTCGAATCTCGCCTGAGCTGAGCTCTAGCTTGTCAAAGCTTGACCACTGGACCTGCACATTCATAAAAGTTATACACAACTCCAAATGAGTAAAAAGGTCCAAGCGGTGCGAAACTAAATCATACGCCACCAGTAGCAGCTTCTCTTCGAGATTCACTAGAACTGCAATTGAATACTGACCTGAAAGACATGGTATGCGGGAAAAAAAAAAAAAAAAAAAAAAAAAAACTACTTAAGGTACAAGGACGGTTAGCATCCACAGACAGCGCCATCATTGGTGTTGCCAACTCAGTCTTTACGCCTGCACAGCTTAGGCCGATGTCAACGTTACCTGTTCCCGCTGACGATCATCTTCATTGAGTGAACCCCTGGAGGCTGCTGAGACAGCAGCCTGACGTACGGTGGATGCAGCAATGCTGCTTGCATTAGCGGAGACACTGCGCAGATAGTTGGAAATAGTACGAAACGAGGAAGGAAATGATCTGAACTTGCCCCCACAGGGACTACGCACATGATAGTCGGCATTGCTCCTCATCCCACTCTATGCCTTGCTTTTCAAAAGTTGCTCGCCTTTCTATGCACATGCCCGCGCTCCGTCCCTGCGCAACCAATTAACGACGTCAGAGCTTGGTGCTTGAAAACTAGGAGCTAAAATGTGCCACATACTAATTTAGTGAATAATCTCTTCAAAAGGAAAACCCAGCATCGATATCCATTGAATTTAGCTACTATGATCACAGAACTTGAAACTAAACATTCTCATGTGAGATAAAACCACTAAAATACAAGCAAAATATAAGGACGCAAGACCACCAAACATTAATCAACTAATTTTTAGGTAACTTATTCAGGTCCAAAAGCATTGGCGTCTGTATTATTACAAAATGAGACCCGGAGGTTTATGTCAATTAAGGTGCTTGTACAATTCGCATTTCCATTGCCGTCCTTAAGCGCTGAGAGCAAAACTTCGAAAACTAACATACTCGTTCAACCTACTTATACGATGATAATTCATATACAAACAATTGAATCAAAGTCGCAATACCCAAGAACAAGGCTGCTCAAATTGAAGCCTGATTGAGAGTATTTACCTGGCAAAGAGTTGCGATTTTTCTCAATCCATTGCCTCCTTAAAAACCTAAAATAGCCAAATGAAATATATCAAAAACTTCTTCAGTCGCAATACCTTTTTAGATCACCAATCCAACCAAATCTTGTACAAGATTATTTACAATTTCAGTCAGCGATCCGTAAAGCTATCCTTACCCTGCACATCCCAAATAGACAAAATTCAAACGCAAACTTCGAAAACTGAAAGTATGCTTACACGACGAGCCCTCTCGCATGACCCTCAAAAACTCAAGGGTGAGCAATTGGAACCAAGAAAGGCAATGAACGTATAATGCTCTCAAACGACCAAGTCTCCCACAAGTGACGTACAATATCGTGACCTGAATTATAAACTTCCAAAAGACCTAAACATTTCCAAGATTTCAAAGATAACTGAAAGCTGTAAAATCGTTCAAATTTTCGAGTCACACGTGTCAATAAGCAAAAATGAGAAAAGACAAAACGATCATCGACGAAGGCATGAGGATTTGTTAGACGCAAATCCAGGTGCACCGCGACGTCCCAAACAAGACCAACACACGCGAACAAAATACACCTCTCTTACGCAGCCACGAAAATTGAAATAATTCTGGAATCCGACCCAGTATACCGAGACAATCTGAACTATACAACATGACAGCCTTACCAAACCGACATACGGATTCCTACACACGGCATCTAGATCAAGAGTTTTAGACCAGACACGCAAACAAAGCACCGCTCCCAACTCATCGAGTCGAAATCCTGACAAACACCACAAGCCTCTTCCCTCCCGCAGCCAATTTCCCTCTGTCAAACACCCTAAGTTCAAGGCGAGGATTATTCCAGGAGAATCAAATCAAACACTCACCACTGACCTCCACATCCCATATCCTCGTCGCTACCTTTCTCTCAGCCTATCATCTCCCCTATCGTAGCCCACACCTGTTCACATACGCCAACCGCTGCGACGCATGAGCATCCTCATCAACATCCGGTTCCATCCACAACCGCATCTCATCACCAGAGCACCGCAGACAAACTCCCACCCATCTCATCACCTCATCATTCTCATCGCATGGAACAAGCTTCCCCGCCCGCATCGCTCACGAAAAACACTACTCAAATGCCTCAAGCATAATTCTTTTCACATCCGGAGTTGACAACACCACAGACACCGCTCACCTGACAGGCTTCGTCCACTGCACCCGAATCGAAACCAAACAGAACTTCTCACGTTGCAGCAGGAATTGGTTAGAGAGGGCGACGCGGAATAGGAGGCTGAGATGTTTCAAACTTTATACTCTCGAGGGTTAGAGTGCTTGTCAGCGCGGGTGGGCCAGAGCTTGCCTCTACCACGGGCGACGCCATACTTTTCTCTCCCTCTACTAGAAAATTACCCGCCCCCCGACTGGATTAAAAACCGGTGAAAAACAAAACAGGGGCAACACAAAATTAGGAGAGAAAACAGGGGAAAAAATGATCATTCAATATCGTGCCTGCATGAAATTAAGGTCAGAAAGGGAGGGAAAGTGTGCATTGGAGAATCGATGAGTGGGAACAGTTTGTAGTGCATGCGAGAGAGGAAGGAAGTGAGATTCCTCAACATGCTGAATCATATTCCGAGGGCTGAGCAGCAGCCTCGTGAAACTGCAGAAACTCAGCGAAAAGACCGCGAGCTCATTTACACAGACAAATCTCAGATCTTCTGTGGCGCCCACGGGCAAAGAAGGAAGAAACTTACCCGCCCCCTTTGACTTACCCGCCCTTTCTCCAGTAACCGTGCTTCCCGTCCCCGCTTGATGGGTGTCCCTCATCCGCCGCTTATTCATCCATGACCTCACTCGTCTTCACGTGATGGATGAGTTGCATCCCATTCCACATTCATTCACGCTCTCACTCGTCCCCACTTCTCATCCACATTGGCTCTCCTTTTCCTTTTCTGGTTGCGGATAAGCAAAATCAATCATGCGCTTTGAGTGAAAATATACAAATAATATGCTCAATGTTAAAGTTTGCGAATTTTGCTCTTTGAGTACTTATTGAAGTGATTAAAATGTTGTTTCATTTTTATTTTATTTTTTCAAAGTGAATAATGTAGTATTGACAATAACGCACAAAAAGGTTTGCAAATCTTTGGGAGATATGAAAAATGATTGTTTTGTATATCAGACAGGAGTAATATATATATATATATTCGAAATATATGGATGAAAAATATAATTATATCATTACAAAAAAGAAGAAGAAGAAGATAAAATCTATTCCACAAACTATGCATATAAAAATAAATTAAAAAGGTGATAGAAGTGGGTTTTATATATTTGTCATTCAATTTTAAAAATACATGCAATAATTGGAATGTTAAATTCTGGTTAAATAAAATATATAGAGTTGTAATACCAATTGATTTTTTTAATTAAATGAAAAAAGAATACAATATGATGAACTGGTTCAAATTTCAAGATATAGTTGAATTTAAAATAAAAAAAAATGCAGTGACAATATTGATCACAGAATATTAAAAAATTGTCAGTATGATAATATTAACTTCTAAAATTACGTTTTGTCAACTATTTTTGTTTGTGTGATTTTATTGATTTGTAATGGTTCTTAAAAATAAGTGTATTTTAGTCATAACGCAGATGAGTTACTACAATGATGTAATGATGTGTAACAAGAATTGACCATCTAAGATACTTTCCTTTAACCACAAGCACCATGAAGATGAATTTAACTACAGTTTGATTTGCAGTGCAGAGGAAGATAATGCAAGCTGGTACAAACCTTGCACACTTCCTGTCAAACCCCTGAGTCAATGTAACTCACTCCATGAGCACACCCTTACCCCACCCACAAAAAGATAATGTAGCCATTTGTTCCTTGTTCACACTGAAGCCCACTGCAAGATAATTATAAAAAGCAAATAGTAAATGATGTGACAAATATAAACATCTCTTTTTGCACCACAAATTTACAAAAGCAACAAAAGCAACAATTGCAGACACAAAACACACAAACTAAAAATAGCACTAGTATCATTCTGGAACTTCTGATTGATTCAAGATTACTCACTTTTGAGACCAGATGAGTGATTATTTCATCCACGGCGACAGACGAGTTCCTGAGATGGATGAAATAAAGGGCATGAGAAGGATGTTCACATTCATGTTGACATCCAGGTATGGAATCTAAATGGCTTCTATCTGCATATCTCCTTCTTTCCAAAGAGAGGCTGATGGTACTGAGTGGCAAGGCACTTAACCAACCAGCAGAGGGCTTCATTCCCTTAGCAATCCATGTGGGGATATTGGCATCATTGGCTGTTCTTTTACAATCACCCCAGGCTGAGCATTCTATGCCCAAAGGGCTTCCCTGCCTTGTTGGCTGCTTGCTGACCTGGCAACCTAGGCCACCTGCAAAACATGAATAACTTCACTCCCAGGTAAGAAAATAAACAAAAATTCTGGGCCTTGCAAGTGGGTTTTAATTTCAAAGTCTCTCAGACAACTTAATTAATGTGTACAAACCCATTTAAATGATTTAGCATGACCTTCAACAGCCTTTGTTCTGATCATTTTAATTATTATTTTTCAATTTGAATATTGTTATTCATTATACTAAATAAATAATCAATGGGGGTGTGGGAGAGTGCTGATCAAGTTGGTCTTTTATAATAAGAGAACAGAGAGGTTGTTGAGGGAGTGCCCATCAAGTAATTTTTACATAATAAAAGAAAGTGGGGTGTGGGTGGGTGGGAGCAGAGAGTGCTGAGCAAGTTTGGGAGCCAAACAGCCAAAATAGGCAGGAATGAATGGAATGGCATGGGGTCTGTGTCCCCGCTGCCACACCCCCACACCTCCTCCTGTGCCTTGTGGGTTGTAGTTGAGGGAGGGTGAGGAATGTTTTGAAAAACTCACTCTCTTTTCTGTTTATTGTGGACTCTGAAACCAAGGCAAAGGTATTCCTTTTACAAAAGTGGGAATGTGTTTGGGTCAGATGGGGAAGGGAGTGGAATCTCATGGCTGGCATTTGCTTGGAGTCACTTGCACCAAGGCCCACAACATTAAATGACCTTGCAAATTCCTATGCCTTAAAAAGAAAGAAAATTTAGAAATGAATGAGATGCTGCATACATGGAGCATGGCTAAATGAACTTCCACAAATTCCAAAATCATGTACATTTTTTTGCCGATATTTTATTTTTTCATGTTAATTTTTTTATTGTTTGAGACTCTGAAATTTTTACAATATTTACAACAAGATTAATACTTTTTCAAAATAAATAAATAAATAAATACAGATTATAAGACATAAATATCAATACAATTGTATAACTTATACATGTATATGTAAGTTGAAATATATATTTAGATCTCAACAATTTTGATTAAGACTATACATCTTAATATAAAAATTATAAAAACTTCTATAATAAAAAAATTTGAGATTTTCTTAATAAAAGCTTATATATCAAGTAATTTTTAAAAGAGGTTTTATTTTATTTTATTTTATTTTTGTTCATTCTATTTATATTAAAAATAACAAGAAGTACTTTAATAAATATTACATTTACTTATCTTATAAAACATTTTATACCATTACCATTACAAATACAATGTTATAAATATTTTTTGTCACCTGTATTTTAAATATAAAAAAAAATATTTTCTAATTAGGATAAAAATCTAATAATAAATGAGTATATATATTAAAATTAACTTTCAATCCATGAAGAAAATTTCAAATTGTAAAATATAAACTATATTTATATAAAAAGAAATACCATAAATAGACGAATCTTTATATATTAAAAGTATTTAAAGTTAGACATTACTGTCAAATAGAATGAAAATGCACTTCTTGATTAACTTATTTTTTAATTATAGTTACAAGCAAAAACATACATGTTTATTTTAACTTATTCCCAAAATTTATGTCAAATCATTTATTTTACTATCAAATATTGTAAGCATTATTTGAAACTTTGTTCAAAAGGTTAGAAAAGTTTACATCTTTGGTTTTTTATTCTAAAAACCATTAAAGTAAAAATAAATAGAATATTATATAATAAAAAAAGTTTTATTTTAGCTACAAATATATGTAAATAAGTTAAATATTTAAAAAATATTTTCTTATATTCTGAAAGACCTAACTACATTGTCAAAAACTACATAGAATAGTAATAAAGTACACATGACATAAAAAATGAAAGTTTTCAAAGTAGTAATAAGTCTGATTTCTTAAATTTATATATTTAAAATGAAAACTATGTATTAATAAATTAAAGATTTGTTCTAAAAAGAAACTACATACCAAATACTAATTTATCCTCATATCTAATTATACTAATCAATTTATAATAAAAACATAAAAATAATAATTTTATTATGTACAGAAGAATTTTTTAGAATTACTTTTTTGTTGGATCCAACAAAAACTAATTATTCTCACATTTGCAGAACAACCAAACACTTCAAATGTGAGAAGAATTAGTTTTTAGATGCACATATTGTCCAACAATTTTTTAAAAGTTTCATCATACAAAAATAATAGCTTGATTATACTTAATAAAATATACTATTTGTATAAATATTATTATAAAATTTTAAACTAACAATAATAAAAGTAATATTTTTTATTGGAAAAAAGATACTTAGAAAACCCTAACTTTTTTTGTACAATTTATATATTATCAATATCTGAAGCTATGACTACATTATTTACGCATCTTTATAACACATAACTAAGATTTGTTTTCAAAAAAAGAATGGACATTTTACACACAATGGTATGAATTCTAAATTTAGTAATTGTATTAAATATATTTAAAAATGAATAGATAAATAATTTATTGAATATTTATAAAAAAAAATGACACAATAGCTGATTATATCTTTAAAATCCAGAAAAAATCTTTAAAATGTAAATCTCTTGTTTTACAAAAAAATTTAAAGTTTGGAACAGATTCTAATTTAAAGAATGTTAACTCTATAAAATCTAATTGAGATTTTTTTATTTTTTTATTTGTTCATTTATGCACTGGTTAAAAAAATAAAGATTTCTAGATCCAAAGAATTTTTGTAAGGTTATTAAATTATTTACTCTAAAAAAAATACAACATTGAAATTATTTTAGGTTTCTATTTTAAAGATATACTAAATAAAATTTATTTTTTTTATTAATAATCTGTTTTATAAAATTTACGTGTAAAAATAATCATAAAAAAGACCTGATCAACTAAAACACATCCAACATTTTTTACATAATTGGTTAATTAATTTTCTGTCTATAATTCAATATGTATTAGTTTTAATAAACTATTTATATAGAGTTAGATTTAATTGTGTCAATTTTATAAAAAGGCAAACCAATTTTAGTTTTCTTTTTATCAAAATCACCTAATTAAATTCTATTTCATGGTTGTTGTAGTTATCAATATCAATTAGTAGATACCAAAAACAAAAACAAACTAAAACCTCGTGATATAATAAAATATGTTAAAATAACATCATTTTTTTTGAAGGTGCTGTAGAATGAATAATTTGACAGATGGACATTGTGTTTTATTTGCTATTAAACATATTTTGCAAATGTTATATCTTAATTATATTTTTTCACTACATCTGGACTTAAAATGCAACAATAATTTGTAGATGTAATATATGTATATATATATATATATATATAAATATACATTCAAGGCTAAAAACAAGGCATGCTTATATTACTTTAAGGATTATGTTAGGAAGAGTATGGAATCTATTATTTGCTCTCTTATTTATAATATAGTAACTAGGTCTTAAAAAAAACCTTCAAGGAAGGTTTTCAGGATCATAGTATCTTTTATATGTTAAAAGTATCTCTCATGCAAAAACTCAATGATTATAGATGATCTCAAACAACAATAGGATGCTATAGAAGCTTTTAGGGGACAACACAAGATTCTAGAAGGTTCTACAAACTTAAAAGATCTAAATAAAATATTATACAGATTTTAAAATTAAATACATTTTTAATTTTTTATATTTAATTATTGAATTAATATTTATCAATATTTAAAATATTTATAAAACTCACAAAAATTTCTAAAAGATAATTGATGCTACAAATTGTTGAATGTGTATGACACCAAAAGGAATAAAAATAATATATGATGAATACTAAACTATCATTTTAGTAATATAAATATAAATATAATTTTTTATAATAATTGTATAAATTTATTTTCTATATTTTATTGAAGTTTGTCAATATTTTTAGCTATTTAAAAAAAAAATCAATGTTACATATATTTTCAAAAAATAAAATAAATATTATTTGTTATTATACATAAATATTTTTTAAATTTTTACTATTTAATATTTATTTTTTAATAATAAATTAATAATTAATAATTTTTAAAAAGTGATCTCAAATATAAAAAACTATTAAAGAATTTATTACATTTTAAAAAATTTACTTTATAGTTAAAAACTCTTTGGCATTATTATTATAAAATTTTATAATTATCACTAATTATAAATATTTATAATATTTTATTTTAATAAAATTTATCACTATTATTTTATTATTTTACTTTTTTAGTTCTATAAATGTGATAGTCTTTCAATTCATAAATACAAATATTTATGTATTATTTCTCTTCTTTAAAGCTAATATTAGTATAAATTCTTAATAATAATATTAAATTTTATACAAAATTTAATTAATTAATATATTTAATTAATATCTTAATTTAATTACATAATTTAATATCTTAAAATAAAATATTAGTTTATTTTTCTAATATATACATAGATTTATTATTAAACCAAAATAATTGAAGGGAGTATTGAATCATGATTGAGAAATATTACCAACTACCAATAAGATTAGATATTCTATTTATCTATAACTAATATATTTTTTTAACAACAACAATATTTATGCTCCAATCTAATATAAATTGGTTTAGTTTAATGAGGTTCATTCTTTTAAATAAAACGTGATTTAATATTTTTAAAAATTAAGTACAAGAAATGTCAGAATTATTAAAGCTACAAGCAGTTATAGAAAGTTACTTACAAAAAAGTACTAAATGCAGTTATTAATAAAACTATTTATTGAAGATGAGGACAAATAATAGTTCATTTGTAGAAATTAAAAAACACATTAACCTTCCAAAAAGTTAAACTATCAAAAAGGTGGATTCTTTGACTACCACGAAACAAATAAATATTACAGCGTATCACTTTTTTACTACCAAAACTTATATAGTAACAAGTAGATCTTATATATGTATTTTTTGGGATATCATATAATTTAGATTATTAATATTATTTCTCGACATTAAAAATTGCATATGAAGATAATATAAATTTAAATATGCAATAAAATAATTGGTTAGTTGAATCACTTTAAAATAAAATAGCGTTGAATTTTTTTTTGTAAACTTAGTGTATTTAGAATAAATAATCATTTGTTGATATAATAATTATTTGTATATATATAGAAAAGTTTCAAAATATTGAACTTACTATATTCATACATACATACATACATACATTTAATTTATTAAAATTTTAATATAATTTTCTTCTATTTTAAATTATCAATTTTGAATATGTCTTATGATTTTTAATATGTAAAGTAAACGAAATGGTATTCAAAAGTAAGAAAAAGAAGTATCAGTATTTAATGTATGTTCATGTACATGTCAATTCGTCATCAGTACATTTAAGTGTATATTTACCCCCCCTTTTTTTTTTGTCATAAATTCATCATTCTTATTATATAATACTCAACACAAAAACTATAATGCTAAACATGGAATACAAACACTTTTCCAAAAGATTGATAATACAAACTCATAAAAGAACTAAAGACTTTTACTTCAAAACTAATAACATCACAAACATAAAAATCCAAATCATGAAAAGGATGCTTGACACCATGTCTACAGGCCATCTGACCTTCGTATATCCTTGGTGTTAGATTGAGTTGGATTATATAGAAAATCCAAACTCCGAAGGGGTGCAACTTGAGCCTATTGATAGCAACGATACGCAGGAAAATGCCAACTGATCTGGATGGTACTCCCGGTATTCGACCCCGCACGTTTACCGGGTGACCGGTTGATGGCCGGGCGGGAGTAGGGGGGCGCCCCTCGTTTCTCCGGTGTCCCGATTTGAAAGGAGGCGGGGACGGGCTGGAAAGCGACGAAGGCACGAAGGCACGAAGGCGGCTGCATTGCGGGTCACGTCCATGTGTGGAGTCCAGCACCCTCGCGCTCCATTTCCGCTCTCCTAACGCCACTTTCCACCTCCCCGCGGATAGCCTCAACTCCCTCCACTTAGGGTTCCCGGATCATCGCTGCAGTGTACCTCTGTGGCTGTCGTTTCTTGCAGCTCACTGTCACAATTCGCGTCAAGCGGCGAGGTTATAGCACTCGCTGCGTCGTCTTCTGCAGTTTCTGCGCAAATTCGTTTCGCTGTGAGGGAATTATTAGAGCGGATCTGGTGTGGAGCTTGTGTGCGTGTATTGTTTTCCAAGCGGAATCCACGAAGAGTGCGGTGATCTGTAGATTGGAAGTGCGACGTGAGAGGACAGAGGAGGTGGAAAGAGGAGAACCGGGGTTGTTAGGTCGGTAGATCTGAAGAATGGCGTACAATGATGACAAGAGCGAGGATTATTTGTTTAAGGTGGTGCTGATAGGAGATTCTGCTGTCGGGAAGTCGAACCTGCTGTCCAGATATGCGCGTAATGAATTTAATCTGAATTCAAAGGCGACAATTGGGGTGGAGTTTCAGACTCAGAGTATGGAGATTGACGGTAAAGAAATAAAAGCACAGATCTGGGACACAGCTGGCCAAGAGCGGTTCAGGGCAGTGACTTCGGCTTACTACAGAGGCGCAGTTGGTGCGCTTATTGTGTATGATATAAGCCGGAGAGGCACTTTCGAGAATGTTGGTCGCTGGTTAGACGAGCTCAGAGGTACGCATCGATTGCGCTAAATTCTTAATAAGGGTCATCGATTGCAAGAGGTTGTTTCGTGCCTTGCCTTTAGCATTGGCATAAGTAGGTGACAGGGGTTGGAAACGAGTTGCCAGTCACTGCTGTGCAAGACAAGATATCTGCGGTGTTCGCATCTCTAAATCCTGTTCCTGAAGTTTCTTTATGTTCCCATGTGCAATCGCTACTTACTAGACGCATTACAATTTGCTAGTTTGTTTTAACAAAAAGTATGTGGTCGGGATGTTCCACAAATGAAGGTGTGATAAATTGATTGGGGTCGGAATCTTGCAGTGCATTCGGACGCAAGTGTTGTGGTGATGCTGGTGGGCAACAAGTGTGATCTGGACAATATCAGGGAGGTGTCACAAGAAGAAGCCACCTTGTTAGCGCAGAACGAGAAAATGTCGTTCATCGAGACCTCAGCCATGGATGCAACGAATGTCACCAACGCATTCCAATCAGTTGTGAAGGAGATTTACAGAGTAGTGAGCAAGAAGCCACTTGCGTCGTCTACGTCAATGAAGTCTAACACCGTTTTAGGAAGCAGCCAAAGATTGGCAGGCATCGATGACACACAGCCAAAGAAAAACTGCTGTTCAACAGGTTGAAACATCACATTACTCGGTAGCCTTAGTGCAGATCTTCTTGTATTACTTTTTTTACATTCGATACCTGTAACTAGGAGGATACTAAACATTTAGGTAGAGAGTGTCTCATCATTTTCAGGTCAGAAAATAGAGAAACCTTCATTGATTGATTACGTTACTTGGTTGAATTAGTTTGTTGTTTTATTGGAAAACAAAAGTGAATTTGGAAAACAATTAAAGTTCGCATAATGGTCATAAGCTAAATTAACTTTCAAAATGTACTGCCTCTTCTTTTCATTAAAAGCTTCTTGCAAGCTTTTGGTCAAGTTCGTATATTTGAGAATTTACTGTTTATTGCAACTTCATTCTGTCTGATATTCAAATCCGTGGTGTCCTGAGCTCGTGCTTGGAGTTAGCTTACTCTCATCTGAAAGTCCTAGTTGACAAATGAGTATTTCAATCAGTCAAAGCTGCGTTCTACTTCTTCACTAATGACGCACGATCCACAAATCAAAACATGTTTCGATTACAAAAACTTCTGATACATGGCCTTACCTTCCTCAGCATACTCACACTACTCGGTGAATGTCAGCAAACATGGTTTCACTGCTGAGGCCCTTGTTGCTAATTTGACGTCTAGAGAGTTTCTAGAGATTGTTTGAATCATACACCCACCATTACATCATTTCCAATCCCATCGAATACCATGTCAAGCTTCCTAAGCCACCAAAGAGATAAAACTACTATTCGTTCTCATCCACACTTTCACAAAATCACTCCTGACAGAAATAACTTAATTACAAAATCAATAGCTCAGATACACATTCCACGAGGCTACAATCCAAACCACGACAAGCTACTCACAGATGAAGCGAACATTACATAACACCAACTGATAGCGCTTTCTCTTCCATCATTCTACTTCCATTCCATTCACATCCCTGAAGGAAAAATTATGCCAGAAAAATAAACTACACAATTTCCATTACCGCCGACAAAGCTGACAGAATCCGAGTTCTCCGATTCTCTAGGACTACCTCTGTTCAAACCCTTAACATCAACCCGCACAAAAACAATAAATAGCGTACTGGATTTTTAAAAACTATCGCAGTTCATTCAGCGTACCCACCAGCCATAATCTTCGACTCAAACCTCGAATTGTGTTTAAATTCAAAACCTTTAAGGCAATCAACGATTGCTGAAACTTGAACTATTCTCATTCTGTGAGTGTGAATAAGGTCAATCATACAGCGAGCCAACTTTATCCTGTGATGAGCAGATTCTAGAAACCTGCCACAGCAGCGAAGGATCTCAAGGTACGAGCAACTCAGGCAAGCTGGTCCAAATTTCAGTGCGAACTGCTCCCACTTGGACGGCAGATAACTACCGCTCCCATTGACATCGGCCTCACGTAATCCTTTTCCAGGTCCGAGGTCTAGCCTTTGTGCACAACGGTGTCGCATCACACATAAATCTTTCAGGAACTGCTGGTGATTGGTGGTGAGAACAGCCACCGATGCTTGTGAAATCATTGGAGCTGCGCGCTCCATGCATGATATGAGCACCAAGGCCATCTCCGTGACCCATGGACATGATTTGTATCCACCACTAAGTTCATGACGAATCGGTTCAAACTGGTGGTGTGACACCTACAGGACGTTACGCTCATGACGGTGGTCAACTGATACGGCAACAGCACCCTGAAGAAAACCGACGGGCTGGTGGTGGAGTTCTTCAAATGCAGGCCTCTGCCTCCCCCACCTCCGATCTGTCTCACCTCTGCAACCCTCCCCCGTACTCGAGGCCACTCAATCTGGTGACAGGGAACTGCATTCAATCCATGGAACTTGACATCTGCGCACGAAACGGAACGAAACATTGCGCACTACACGCACTGTGAAATCATTCACCAACAAGTTCCGCTGCTCGTCTCGCCGCCAATTGGGTTGTGGCATCACCAAACCAACTCGTAAATACACCCCTTCACAACCACAACTGACCAAGATTCGTGACATCAACGTCATCCAGACCCAGCCCAAAGCTACCAGAATCACGCGGACTATCGACCAGTCCCACATTTCCCGCACCCCGAACGAGAGCTGCCCATCCGAGTTCTTCAGTTTCGCGGCGCCCAACATTTTCATCATGATCATGCAAGCACATCGGCATGCAAAAAGAAAACACACACACCCACCCACCAACAAGCCTTTGCAATCCTAGACATGGAAATTCAGTGCATCGTGTTTCTCTCATTCGCATGGTCCATAATTCGTGTGCAAAGCATGGGGGCCGCCCGACCGCAAACCCCAGCGTCCAAAACTGTCGGCGATCATCCAGATCCCTCTACTCCATCTGACAATCACGCTAAGCATGCAGCGGAATGCTGCGTATTCCTACTCTAGCACTGCCATGAATCCCTCGGTAGTGGTCATTTCTGTTTCGCTCCACACCTCCAGCCAGCCGTACCACCGCACCTTCGCGCCTCCACACCTCACGCGATCTCTATCTGCCGCACTTGTGGCTTCGGCTTCTGAAGCTTGGGAATTGTCACTGTCAGAACCCCGTCCTGCACCTGCGCCTTCACTTCATCCACGTTCGTACCCTCCGGCAGCCGGAACCGTCGCATGAAACTGCCCTGTGCGCGCTCCACCCGATGCCATGTATCGCCCTTCTGCACCTCCTCTTTCTTCCTCTCGCCGCTGATCTCCAGTGTTCTCCCCTCCACCACTTGCACCTTCACCTCCTCCTTCTTCAGCCCAGGCAGGTCGGCTTTGAACACGTGCGCCTCCGGCGTTTCACGCCAGTCGATCCGCGTGTTTGCCACGGCGTGCGCGTCGCTCGCAAATCGCCGGGACGGCCCGTTCTCCAGCACCGAGAAAGGCTCCCACACGCTGCCGAACTCGAAAGGATCCAAGATGCTGCTGCCACGACCGCCAAACAGCGACACAGCCATATCTACCTCTCGGCTTCTCAACGATGCGCGACCCCAAGGAATGCACTCTACCGACTGATCACCCTCACAAAGCTCAACTGAAATGCCACCAAGCTACAACCTACAAGTGTTGGGATCGATCAGCTGAACAAAGGAATTCCAAGAGAAAAAAAACCTGGGCCCTCACTGTGATATCGGCTGCAACAAATCTTTCGATAACACGAATGAACACGCTGCGTCGTGCGTCGACAACACTCCAGTCGTAACACTCAATTCGATCAGCAATCAGCGATGCGCAGCCCAGAACCGAACGCCGCTACATATACCACAACGCGGGAGCGGACGATGGCACAAGCAAGCGGAAGGAAGCACACACCAGGCGCGCGACAGGAAGAGTGTGGAAGAACCTGGAACATCCGAGAAGAACGACGACATGGATCCTGAGGGTTCTAGAGCCGTGGAGCTGCTCCACCTGGCCTGCCACGACGACGGAACCGATCGTGCTGACTTGGCTTGCCCAGGCGCCGCGCTGCCTCTTCGTCTCGAGGGACTTGTGCTCTTTCGTTCCATCCTCAAGTACGGAGATTTGTAGCATTCTTTGTTTGGGCGAGTGCATCTTGTGTTCAGTAGTCCGCCTGTAGAAACCCGTAGGTTTTTGAAGAAAAAATAATGGAATAAACTGCCTGGTCGTGTGCAAAAAAAAGACCTTATTTTGATACCAATACAATTGTTGTATACGGATGAAGACTTTACTCTGATACTGACATGATTGTTTGGATGTTGGTTGCAAGGATGACTATTGAATTGTCAGAGTAAAGTTTAGGTAATTGAGTAAGTTTTGAATAAGTTACCGAGTTACATTGTTTTTGTTTTTAATTTTATTTTTTTGTAGTATTAAATGGCCTTATTTATGTATTTTAGGGGCGCATTAATCCTGTAATTAACGGCATTTTGCATGTTTTTCACCATTTGATCCAAGTTAATTCAAGTACACTACAAAGAAGTAGCACTTCTACCCTATTTGGTAAGCATCCAATTATTAGTTTAAGTCAAAGAATCAAATATTTACTTGAATTGTTTTTTCTCTGATTTATTTTTTATTTTTACTTGTGATTATTTTATTTTATTTTATTTTATTCTTTTAATAAGCTTTAACATTGTTTATTCCAAAAAAGTTCTAATTTAGTTTGTGGATCTTAAATCATGCACTTTTTTCCTTAAATGATACCAAATCCTAATAACTTTATTTTTTCTGATTGTCCTGAATTTGGCTAATTAAAAGTTAATGTCTTAATAATTCTTTATGTCAGTTTGGAATTTAGGCAATTCAATGGAGATCAGACTCATAAAATTTGGGTCTTTCTAGGACAATTTTTTCATAAACATGAATGATATGTGATAGTATGCGTAAAAACTATTGAGCAATATTTGGCAACACAAATATAATTTATTTTTAAGTTTTGGGTTGGAAAGCCAATCCTCTTGTATACACACTTCTTTTTTGATTTTTGTAACAGTTAATTGCTAATATAACCAGGTGGTTTCTTTTTAAATATAAACGCTTTTAATTTTTCTACTAAATTTGGATTAGTAATATCTACAAGGATGAGAAGGTATCTTATATTTTTTATATGGTATAGAAGAAATTTGAGGCTTACATATGATAGAAGAAATATGTACAAAGTTAATCATTTTTTAAAAATCGCTTAAAGTACATAAATAAATAAATAATAACTCTAATTATTGTTGCAATTATAAAAAAGTTGTAGAAAGGCTCCATAAATATCTAATATTTAAGTCTTTTATATTTAATATTTTAATTAATTAGTCTTTTTTTATATCTATTTTTATTTTATTTAATAAAATAAAAATATGTTTAAAAATTATATTTTTGATTATTCTTTAAAAAAAAATCATAAAAAAAACATTGTACATGGTTTCAGTAAACAATTTAAATTCACAAGTGCAATAAATTGAATTGGCATTATTATTAAGTTAACACATACAATAGATTGACATAAAAATTAAATAAAAAATAAACAAGGTTTTATAGAAGGACTTTAGAATTAAAATGGTCAATAAGATCTAGGTCTATGACTAATATCAATGCTAAGCAAAGACCAACTACAACCATATAATTACAATCTAACAATGTAAGACAAATTGTCACATTTTTAAAGAATTGAATTGTTTTAAGCCAAAGCTCTATTCATTATGTTAGTATTTGTTTATAATTTTTATTATCTAGTAGCTATCATGCAATAATTACACACATACCTTTAAAACTATATAGGTAGTATGTGGTATGAATTGATTAATTGTTTGGTTGATTTATGATAGAACTATATTTTTATCTACATCTAAGTCTAAGTATGAAAATAACTACAATAACTACATGTTTACATTGAACTGATTTATAAATATTTTTGTTCTAATATGATATAAACCATAGAATACAAGCCTTAGAAGAATGTAAAATTATTATTATTTTGTATTGGTCATAATTCATTGAATCTATTTTAAATTACACTTGGATTCAAAGTAAATTGTTTGAAATATAAGTGTAATGATATAGAATCAAGCATGGGTTTAATTCAATTATAGGTTTGACTCAAACATAACAACTTAGTTTATAATCTGCATGAATTAATCTTTTAGCAAGC